>CAUYPK010098117.1:0-23886 GCA_963574355.1 Loris lydekkerianus | reverse complement strand
GAAGTAAAATCCAAAGAGATTCAGAAGTAGTTTGTTGGGAAGCCCAGTGAAAGCATGGTCAGCTGTTAGTCCAAGACTATGCAAACTTTTCATTATAAGAGCACTGTGCTATGATAGGAGGATGATACAAAGACATCTATCTAGGCATCAAAGACAGAAACACACAAAGACATACATTTGAAACCATAATACAAAGTCTTCTTGAGAATTTCACACATTGGGATTATTATTGCTTTATTTTGAGACTGTCTCCGTGTCTCTGGATGGAATGTCATGGCATCATCACAGCAACCTGTAACTCCTGGGTTCAAGTGATCCTCCTGCTTCAACCTCCCTCATAACTGGGACTACAAGTGTCAGTCACCATGCCCTCCTAGATTTTCTATTTTCAGTTGCAATGGTGTCTTGCTCTTGCTCAGGATGGTCTTGAACTCTTGATCTCAAGCAATCCACCCACCTTGGCTTCCCAGAGTACTAGGATTACAGGCCATACATTGAGATTAAAAAACCCATTTTTCTTATTTATTTGTAGTTTCACTAACATGTTTGTTTTTGATCATTTTTTAGATTTTTACTGCTTATTTGATGAAAATAATTAGACTCAGTATGTTTCTAATAATTCCAAATGAATGCAAATGGCACATCAATCCTAAATGATTTAAAGATGGCCTGCCATTTCTCTGCTTCCATGGGAATAAAAGTTCTTGTTCCTGTTATTACATTGCTCCTCATTAGATAAAAATTATTACAGGTCTGCAAACACTCACGCACATAATATATGTTATATATGTGTGTATATGTGTGCGCATGCACACCTGTTCACATACACGTATGGAATAGCTTATATTGAGGAGTAGCTGAGGTCATCTGTTCCTATTCAGTGAGTTCAGTGTGTATTGCCAGTGTGTTAATTTTGTTTGTATGTGGTATTATGTTGTAAAAAGAACAACTACTAACAAAAACAGAGAGGATAAAGTGCTGTAAATCTAAGAGATAAATGTTAACAAAAGACAAATGCAAAAATAAATGATTCAAAATGAAATTTTAAAGTAATACAAAGCATTTGAATTATCAGTACTAATCATTTGAATAAGTAGATGCCTTTTTGACATATGAGAAACAGAAAAGTAACTGTGAGCAAATATTGTGTGTGTGTGTACGTGCTTTAATGAGTATGGAGCAGGATACACTAAAACACTGAACAGAAGAATGAAGAATATGGGACCCAGAAAGCACACACAACATACACACACGTACACAGACACACACAACATACACATACATACACATGCATACACACACACGCACACACCCTGTGTATCAGTTTAGGTCAGGCCTAAGTTGAAGCTTTTAGGAACCCCAGGTCTTTCTAACCAACTGTTTCTTTGCCTGTAGGGTTTGACTTTGCCCAACTAGTACTGCTGACTCACTGTTAATTTAGCATTTCAAACTGCAGATGGAGGTAAGAAGAAAGGAGTGTTTCTTGGCCCAAGCTCCAAATATCACTTGTATTTTTTAACCCATTCACCAGAATCTAGTCACATGGCCAACCCTACCTTCCAGAGAGACTGGAAACTGACCATGTGCTCTGTAAGTCTTGAATTACTATAGAAGAGAGCAGTGAGGACTTTCTGCGGACAACCATTTCGTAAAAATGATTCTTCTTCAATGTTGTTGCTTAAGGTGTTATTTAAGAAATCAGGACAATCATGCAATAATAAACACAGAGAGTATTTGGAATAAAGGCCAACACTATATGAACAGCACTTGTCATGCACAGAGGCAGTTTGCTGTGGTGGCCAAGAGCAGATGGCCTAGCTTTGCCCCTGACTCAAAAAGCGTATTGGAACTGTAAAACTAAGAGTTTACAACTTTAGTCTAGCAATTCTAATTCTGTTAATTTATCATGAGAAAAATGATGAAAATAGAAAATGTTAAATAAAGATTCATAACATCTTTAATGAAGAATTGCAAGCAGGCATCCAGCCATATCGAGTGTTAATATGTCACCTGGTACATCACTGGGAGTCCTTATTGTCATGTAGAAGATTGTTAGCATTTTAGATTATATGGATAAAATTCTGGTTCATTACATTTTATGACTTTGTTGGTTTGGGGTCTTAGGAAAAAATCTGGTTGGTGACTATTTTTTGTCCATGCTAACATTCTATGTATTATAAATGTTCTTTAAATGCCATGCATTACAATTTAAAAATAGCTACAATAATTTTTCTAAACAAGGAAATAAAAGGAAACAAACGATTAACCCAATCTATGGGGTAGTATTTCCCTGTTTCCAGTAGAATTCAGGTTGATTAGTTCTTCACAGTAATTCAAACCAAAATGAACTATCCAAAATGAATGAAACTTTATATTTAAGCCCATGACTTTTTTAAAATCCAAGTGACAAAACTTCATACTATAGAAATGAATCTCCAAGACTGACATGTTTCCATAAAGTAATGTATGGAGGAAATTTAATTCAGTTTTAATTTTGTTTATGCTGGAGAGAGGATTGACAGGGCAAAGCTAACAAAGGCTTCCCTAAACTTCAGTGATAAAAGATGCTTTCATATTTTACTAGAACAAAGGGCCTAAATAGGGTAAAAGATGTAGTCATATGAATATCCATAGCTACTGAAATGAGCCATTACATTTTTCTAATCAAATTTTAATTTTAAAACAATGAAAAGAGATATGCTATAATAAGTATAAATACACGATTCTCTGAAAATACATTGAAAAATCGAGTTATTTCACTAAAGTTTTGGTCTGTATTCAAAAGTCATCCTTGCACTTAATTATTGTAATCCTAAAGCGCTGTTGAGTCATATTTGACTGAATTCTTAATATGCTGAAATTTGAAATTTCAAAGCATCTGAAGCATGGTTGCTTCGGATTTTTACATTACTGCCAATGTAAAGTGCTTCCCCTGAGAGCCCAGGAGACTTTATCAGTACTAATCTACTGTTTCTTCTTTGATGCTTCCAGACTACTGAAAGCTCCTAATTTGCGATAATTAACCTCCTGAGAATAGCATTTCTCATTTAACTGAGGAAGCAGCCACATCTTTTTATGTTCAGCTTTGCAGCCTCCCAGGCAGGTCTTTTTGGGTCTGTATTTCAGAAATCAGGTAAATCATGCAATAATAAACACAAGACAGTTTTTGGAATAAAAAGAAAACTATGTTGACAGCATGTGCCATTGTGTCAAGTTTGCTGTGGAAGTCAAGAGCCGAGCTTTGTATCTGAGTCTACTAAATAGTTTGTGTGATGTAAGGAAAGTTTCTGGCTTCAGTTTCTATCTGTATAACACACTCATAAGGTTGTTGTGTAAACTAAAGGACTTAACATCCATGGTGTTTGTAGACTAGCCATTGAATCACAGTCAGAATAAGCTTCAGGTATCATTATGATAACAAAATTTCATCATGAAACTGCAGATATGGATAAAATAGGTAAATAGGAAGGGAGAAGTAATTTATATAAGAAATTAATAAAGTATTTATCAATGTAAGATGCATACTTTCAAAAGAAAAAAATTAAAAGTGGTTTAAAAGGGGCAGAAAGACAAAAACAGAAAAATGTTTGTTATACCCACAACCGTAAGGAAAGCATAGACTATCTAGCATGTTTTAATATGGTCATAAAGGGTTTTATACATATATGTTTATTAATATTATCACCCTCTCCAAATCTTAGACTAGGAAAATCTGAGACTAGGAAAAATTGGCAGAAAATCTCAAATGGTACGATAGATGTTATACTATGTACCATATGTCAAATTTATATTATAGGCAAAATATATATTATAGTCCATGTTATAATTACTATTTCCTTGAATTGTATCAGTTCAGTAATTTCACTAACTTTCAAACACATACACGCTAACCAATATATAATCTGTACATTCCAGCAATAGCAAAGTTTATAGTTTTTACTTCTGTTCTTATCTTTGTCTATTTTTTCATATTGTTCTTCGCCTGAAATTGTCTTCCTCTCAGTTCTCAAATCACGTTCTCCAAGGAAATGTTTTAGAATTCAAACAAAGAAAGAACTTTCAAAATACCTTTAGACATTCTTCTTCCCTACTAAACAATAAAGTCCTTAGGATATTTAATATTATTTTATTCATCGTTATGTACATAATATATTATGATCGTTAATATGTGCACCTGACAAAGCCACGGGTTGCCAAGTTAGCTGGTGCAACATTACCTCTGGGTGGATCTGTGAGACTGTATCTGGGGACACTAGCATTCAAATCAGCAGACTGTGGTGCAGAAGTAAAGATCTGCCCTCACCAAAACAAGCAAGAATTGTCTAATAAGACAAAGAAGTGAAGGAAGGGTGAATTAACTCTGACTGATTAAGCTGGTGCATCAATCCTCTGCTGCCTTTATTTCTCAGGCCAGCTTGGAATTTACATCACTGGCTTTCTAAATCTCAGGTGTTTGAACTTTACCATTGGACTTCTGGGTCTCCAGCTTGCAGACAGCAAAACATGAGAATTCTCAGACATCAGAGATCATAGGAGAAAGTACATTACAATAAAATCTCCCAATAGATAGATAGGTGAACAGACAGATGGATATTCTCCTATTGGTTTTGTTTTCTAAAGAACCCTAATTTATGGTACATCACAGTACCTTGGATAGACATGGCACCTAGTCCGCAGTAGCTATTTCATATATCAACTGATCCAAACTGCTTGCCAGAATTATGCATTATCAATAATACATATATTTACTATTTTAAAAAATACTTTATTTTTAGTGCAGTTTTTAAGTTTGCCGCAAAATTGAAAAGAAAGTACATTGACTTATCAAATATACCCACTGTCTCCACACACTCAAAACATCCCCTGCCATCAAGATCCAGAACCAAGGTGATGTATTTGCTACATTTCATGAACCTGCCTCAACGTATCATTTCCAATAGTTTCCATTAGGATTCAGACTTCTTGTACATTTTGTAGGTTTGACCAATGTTCAGTCACATGTAACTCCCACTGTGGTACCCTACAGAGTAGTTTCAAGCCCCCAAATTCTTTATGTTCCGTCTATTTATCTGTCCCTCTTTCCTAACCCCTAGCCACAAACATTTTACTTTCCCCATTGTTTTTTCATTTTTAGAGTGTCATATCATAATACCTGGAATTGTACTGTACGTAGCCTTTTCTGATTGTTTTTAATTAGTAATATGCATTACAGTTGACTGAATGTCTTGCCATGAGTTGGCAAGTATTTTTAGTTTTTTAATTTAAAATATCTTGATTTGATCATTTTTATGCCATACCATTGTGTGGATATGCCTCAGTTTATTTAGAAGAACGTCAGGATTGCTTCCAAAATTATAGCAATTATGAATAAAATTGTTATAAATGTCCCGGTGAAAGTTCTTATGTGAAAATAAGTTTTCCATCTATTTGAGTAAATAGTAAGGTGCATGATGGCTGAATCACATGGTACCAGTATATTACGGTTTGGGAGAAACTATAATTCTCTCACAGAGTTGCTGTACCATTTTGTATCCCCCAGCAATGAACCTGTTGTTTCACATCCTTACTAAAATTTGGTATTGTCAGGGATTCGCATTTTGGTCATTCTAACTGTATCCTGGCATCTCATTTTTGTTTTTAATTTGAAATTCCCTGATGATACAGATGTTGAACATCTTTTCACATGTTTACTTGGCAATTTGCATGTTTTCCTGCTGAGGTACCTCATTTAAGTCTCTTTGGTATATAATGTGATTCTTTATAACAACTATATCTAGGAGTTATCAAATACAGTATATTCACAATATTTCAAATTCTTTATATTCAAAAAGAAACAAATTTTAAAAGAGAAAAAATGCACATATTGTTTTAACAGAGTACGAGAGAAATTCAAAAGAAGAAAGAGAGGAAAACCATAGCTAAAACTTTAAGCAACAAAACTTTCATTTAACTGCACAAAAATTTTCAATCAGGAACTTATCTTAGCAATTCATAAATATGCTAAATTAGGGATGAGATTAATGTATATCTGAAAACAAAATAATGCATCATTTTACTGAGAGAGTTTACACAGTTTCAAAGAGCAGATGTTTTGGTTCTATCAAACTGTGGTTGACAAATTTGCTAGCACTGAGAGCGGAAGACTAGTTTTCATTTTTAGAAATTATTTGATACCATTTACAGACCTTTGCTATTTATCACACTGATTAAAAGCTGTCATTTCCAGCATTTATAGTCCTCAAGTTATGTCAAAACTGTTTCTATCCAATTCAAATGGTTGTCTGAAGAGGCATATTAAACCAAACCAGGGTATATATCTTTTTTTTTCCTTAGGCAATTCATCAAATCTATGCAGTGAGGTACTTTCTAATATTGTATTGAAATTTTTACTGATTAAATCTGGAAAGATTCTCATCTGTTGCTTGCAAACTTAGAAAGATCTTTAGAACCAAAGATAAATATGAATAGGTAAGAAATATGGCCTTGGCATGTCGGGATAAAATAGCTACAATTTCCATAAAAGCAACAATATCTCAAATCCATTTATCCCTTGAGAACAAATCTTCATGACATAAAAAAAACAAGATAATTCATTGAAGCTCATGAATCGTTGAGCGAATTTTTAGAAAGATTTCTCATGATTCCCCAAGGGATTTTCATTTGGAGACTAGATAAATAGAAAGTCTTCACAGCTTCTCAATCATTTAATCTGTCAGGAGTTGTCATGAATAGACCTCTGGGTACACATTTATTTTATATAAAAACTTTTGAACACCGATTATTTTCTTAATATATTTTTTCCTGTTAGCTAAATAACTTTTATTTTGAAGAAATGGTTACTTTGGATACATGTTAAAATAATAATAGCATTGAACTAGTTACTTAAAAATTTTAATTTAGCAGGACTCGTTGGCATTACATATTAGTATATTTTAATATGTTCTATCTTCATGTAAATTTTCTCATGTCTTTATCTTTCACTCCATGTAGATTTCATTGATTCTAAACCTAAGAAATCATTTATTAATTTGAGTTTCTGATAATTGGAGGTTTTAATAAATGTTTGCTAAGTGAGTTCACTAATGAAGAGCTGTGTTGATACACATTTTTATAAATGTTTGTTAAATCAGACTCAAAGTGGGAAAGTAAAAAGGATAAATATAAAAGTTAAGTCCTTACAGAAATAGCATCTGAAAGAGCAAAGTTTAAAAATGGGCAGAGAGAATGATGGGAAAATTGGAGAGGCTTCCCAGGATTAGCTACCCTGTGGAAGCTTCCCTAAAAAACGCAGTCTTATGTTAGTTTTCCTGGTATTTTAAGTATCAGATTTAAGTTAGATAAAATATTACTTTTGTCTGTACTCTTTTTATTGTCTTAAAAAAGACATCTGAATATCTCAAAATTTTTCCCTTGACTTTTAACATTTCAAAGATTTCCAATACATTTGGAATACATCTTCCTCAAACTTAGGTCAGTAAGACGTTAGAATTCAGAATATTCTTGCACTAGAATTCTTACATTCTAGCCCTTCATTATAGAACATGAAGCTTTTAAAATACATCATGAGAAAGAAAATTATTATGAACTTGGGAAAAATGGTATTAAAGTTAGCTTCATATACTTAGATGAAAACTTTTGAAAATATTTGCACCCTATGTAGAATTAGATGTGATTATTGTAACTAAATTTCAATACAAGGCAATGCCTTTAATGTTAAATCATGAATTGCTGTAAATTGTAACAGATATATAAATGTGTGCAGAGGTGGATGTATGTGCATATATATATAATTTGAATACAATATTTAGGTTTGTGTTTAAAGAATTTGGGGAGGATTCAAAGAATAGTGGTTTGGGGTGGGGAGCGGTGACTCACAACTGTAATCCTGGCATTCTGGGAGGCCAAGATGGCCGGATTACTTGAGCTCAGGAGTTTGAGACCAGCCTGAGCAAGAGCAAGAGCAAGATCTCATCTCTAAAAAAATTAATCAGGCATTGTGGTGAGCTATCCGGGGGGCTGAGTCAAGAGGATCTCTTGAGCCCTGGAATTTGAGGTTGCTGTGAGCTATGGTGCCATGGCACAATACTTAGGGCAACTGAGTAATACTCTGTCTCAAAAAACAAACAAAAAAAAAAACCAAAAAAAACAGAATAGTGATTTTGCTTTGCATTAAGGATTTTCAGAAGGTGGAAAATTATGTATTTTGATATCAACTTTATTTAGAATCTAATGAACAGGACATGATTATTTTTTAGGAGGTATTTGTGCTGAAGTCTTTTTTTTTTTTTTTTAAATAACAGCTTATCCAGAATTTCCATCCTGATATTAAACATTTTTCCCTCAAAGATAATACAGATACTTGATATAGACTGATTGAAAATAGCTTCTTGCTTATTTAGTTAAGGATGAGCCTATGAGTTATACTGAACAAATTAATGAATGCAAACAATCAGATGTAGCACACAAGTAAGGTTGGACTCTTAGGAAATTTACACCCCCGATTAATGCTGAGTCCAGGGACACAGTCCTGTTTAAGTAGATGGACACAGGCTAACTACCTAAATGTGGACTCATGTGAATTCTTTGTTTTGTCACCATAATTTTTCTACTTATTCTTCATAAGAGGAAAATCAATACTTCCATTGCTTTATCCTAATTTTCTAATGTCTTTGTAAATAAACTAGTCTGTATGCATGCATCTTTGCACGTATATATTTCCTATTCAGGAACTGAAAATATACAAGCATGCATATACATTTATACATACACAAATATATGTATATTATGAATGTACAATCAGACACATATAGGCATAAACACATACACACATAAACACACAAACACACACATGCAGTAGCCACATTTATACCCTTCATTTCTTCCATCTTTTCTCTTCAGCAAAGGCACTCATTCCCTGTCACTGTCTTGAGGTCTTGCCTTTGATTAGAGTCAATTCTGAGACAACTACAAAGAAATACACAGAGAAAATAGGCCCTTTTTGCATGTAATGGGAAGATTTGCCATGTGAAAGCTAGCAAGAACTCGTTTATATGGACGATAATAAACCCACTCAAAAATCCATCTTTATGACACATGATTCATATAGCTGCCCAGCGTGTAAACCGTTGCACAGACGTATCTGGTATACAAAATCAGATTCGGCCACCAACCTGGAAAACTCCCCTGAATGTACTCTTGCCCTTTAGACCAGCGCCTCTAATGAAACCAAAATTATTTTGCCTCATATTTTCCAAATGAGAAATAGATAATTGATTTCTAAATTAGTAGTAGCGATATATATATATATATATATATATATATATATATATATGCAGAAGGTGCAAAAAATGCATACACATATTAAGTGAAAAATGTATTAAAATTGTAATTCTCAATTTATACTGATAGCAAAACATGAAAACAAGTCACTTTGAGTGTGTCTGGTAATTTCAGAAGTCAAACATGACTTGAGCATTACAATTTTAATCCAGTTTTTTCCCTTTCCTAGAACGTGTATACATTTTTGGCACCTTCTGTATATATGTATACACGTCTTTGGGGGTATGGAAGATTTACTAATTGATCCATTTAACAAATATTAGTTACCTATTTTATGTAAGATAGTCTTATAGGTACTGGGTATACAGCAGTAGATAAGACAAATATCCTACTCTCACAGAGAAAATATTCACTGGGACAGATGGATGATGATCAGCTAACCGGGAGAAAGAGGGATGACCATTTTAGTAAGGGTGGTCAAGTATGGTCTTTTAGGGGAGGTAGTATTTGCACATAGTCTTGAAAGAAGTCAAGGAGCAATTCTTGATTTAGTAAATGAGTTGCCTGATTGCTGTTCTCCCTGTATGAGCCCCCGTGAATTTTGTCACCCAGGATGCATGATTTTGAGTGGAATCTAGGGTGACCTACGACTGCATCAACTGACCAAACACAATGACAATAACAATTCTAGCACTAGCTCTCAGGAAACTCAGTAGTTTTTCCTTTCTCTCTCTTTGAATGTTCATCTTTGAAAGTCTCAAGATGCCATTAAAGAGGTTTTTGAGGGCTAGACCCCATGGAAAGACCCCATGTAGGGGCCATGTGGAAAAGACTGGCTCAGAAATGATAGTTAGTGGGAATGGGTGAGGTCCACTCAGGCAATTGTCCCAGTCAAGGCTTAAGATGACTCCTGTGCTTGACAACATCCAGAGTCTCATAGTTAGAGAGTCTAATAGCCTTAGATCCTACCCTGGGTAAATGTGCTGCTTTTGCTGTTATGAAATTCTCAATAGTTTTTTAAACACATAGTCACATTTTTAATACACTGGGTCCTACAAATTATGTAACTGGCTTTATCAATAACTGCCATACAGATACTTCAAGTAAGACCAGCAGAAGGACTATGGAGCTGCATCTAGTCTGAATCCACAGAACTTAGTAGGGGTTAAATACAACTGGTAGGCTTATAACTGTAACAACAACAAAAAAGATTTTCAGAAACAGTTCTTTATTCTCATCCTTGTGCAAATGATGTTGCACCTCTGTGGACTGTACATGAGAAGAAGTGAGGGCATCTTACAAAATTCACCATTCATTAAAAATTAAAATGAACAAGGTCTTTCAAAGTGTGGGACAAACTCTACAGGGAGCTCAAAGCCTTAGTTATATAGTGGCTGAGTGAAGGCTTCATAATCTTGAATACCCATGTACAAATTTATTGTCAAAGGGTGACACAAAATAATAAATGTACTAAAACATCTGTGATTCTTTTTCCTAATGTAAAGATTGGCATAGAATCAGAATTTACTAGAGCTGATTAAAGAGATTGCATCTTGCTAATTAATATGGATTGTTTCAGATTTTTCATGAAATGGGAAAAATTGATTGTATTATTTATCAGTATTAAATCTAGCCTTATGCTTCTTAAGTTTTCATAAGAGGTAGAATGTTCCATGGCTACCTTCTCTTCGTAGTGAAAGTAACTTATTATAGGCTACCTATTTTTCTACTTTTGTAATAGCACATAAATTAGAATTTTTAAAATGTTCTCAGATTTGTAGGTCTTTCAAAAGAATTTATGTTTCCTTTTACTCCACTGTCAAATCTCTTGATCTTTGTCACCATCCTTAGAGGACACCTCGTTTTTATTTCTGCCAGGTAATCCTGTCCACTTAAAGAAATTGAGACCAAATCTTTCATGTCTTGTCAACAAGACTGTAATGTAGCAAACAGTGAACCCTTTTTGTTCAGTGCATTTTGTTTAAACAATATCCAATTCATTATTGATTTCCCAGATACATTGTTCTGTATAATATTGTAAAAAGTGCTACCTTCCCTCTGTCTAATCCAATAATAGAATTTTTATGGATCATCCAATATATTTGACTTACCTCTTTTTTAAAAAAATTATTTCTGGTATTTTCAACATTGTCACATCAATTATTAATTCAAGGTAGACTAAAAGAACTACACTAAGAAAAAGATGAGTTTAACAAATCCATGCCTCCAGTTTCTCACAGGTAAAAGGAAAATATTTCTGGAGAGGAATAAATTGTACATACTCCTAGAGTTATCTTATAAAGGTTTTAATTAAATCCTTATTTTTAATGTTCAAATAACTTCTTAACATACCTCAAAGAAATCTGGACTCCTCACCTGGGGATCAAGAGCAGAATGATGTGACCACAACCCCGTGGCCACCTCTCTTCCCTCTGTCTTCCTCATTCATGGCACCAGGACAGACTGGTTTGCTGAGGTTGAGAAATACCATTATGCCATCTCTGTTCCTGCGCCAGAGGACTCACACAGTCCTTCCCTCTGACTGGAGGCACATTCCCCAATCCTTTGGCTTGCCTCCCTCTACCTACCCCTTTACTGCAGGCTGTCTTCACGTGTCACTCTTCAGTCCCTCCGTCCTCACCACCTCCTCGTCCCACCCTTTGCTAGTCCCTTACCCAGGTTTCGGGCTCACATAACTCCCTGAAATTTAAACATTTATGCATGTGTTATTTATTTACAGGCTCTCTCTTTCACTAGGATGGAGTTGACAATCCCCCATTGTTGGGCCCACAGTCTGGCATTGAGGATGAATATCTGACAGGGAGATAAGTAAACAAAGGGACAGAGGATGGAGGACACAGCTATGTGGCTCTTGTCAGTTGATGGCATCCGTGTCTTCAGCCCATCTTGTACTCGCTCCCTCTGCCGTGTAACTTCGCATCTCTGAGTGGAACTCTGTGACCCATTCCTTGACTTTGAGATCAGCCTTGTGACTTTATTAAACGACAAGTTATTAGGTCACGTGAAGGAGCAGAAGGGACAGCACTTGCCTGTTTCTGCTTGCATTCTTAGTTCTCAGAATTTATTATCAGACTGGCTTAATATGGGCTGATCTGCTGAAATGAGCTGAAGCCTTTCTGTCATTTCAGCTGAGACCATCCTAAATGAGCCGGTGCAGGGCTATTGCTGAACATGCCAGTGAGCCTAGCCAAGGTCAGAACTGCCTACATTGGCTCATTTGCAAACTTATGAATTCAATAAAAATTTATCATTATACATTTACTAAGGTTTGAAGGTTGTTTGTAGCATTGTTGTGGCTATCGATAGCTGATAGAATGGTCAACAGGTTTAACAATTTATTTCATTACTTTTATAGAACTAATGCCTTCCCCGGTGACAAGTGAAGCTATTAAAATAAAACACTAAATACCTTGGCCTACATCCATTTCTTCATTCACTTTTATGGGAGAAAACTGATGTTCACAGCCTGATATGCATATTTCAATAATTTTCCCAATGGAAATCATTTCTACAAATCAACAAGAATAAGGCATGTGTATTATTATTAGTGTGTGTCTGTGTAGACAGGGGATCTCGTGAACGTATTTTTTCAGGAAAGGAGAATAATTCTATGGCTTCTTTAAAAAACTTACTATGGTAAAAGGAACATGAGGAAAAGAACCTGTAAAGAATAGGTAAGAAGTGATTGTAATAGACCGTGAAATGTAATGAGGGTTGAGATCGGGGTGAGATGACTGGAAGTAACAAGGGTAGAAGATTAATAAGTCTAGGATTCCATTTTTCAGGAATTTAAACATGAGTGGGTGAAATGAAGCACAGACAGAAAGATATGACTTGTCAATATATTGTTGGAGATTTAGAAGCTGAAAAGTAAATTGCACCTTAAATTAAAAATCCACAGCAATGACAAACCCAAACCATAACAAAGAAGCATTATTTTACCTGCACATACCCAGAGGTACAACTTTCTATAATTTTAATTTTAATTTCATTTGACTTGATATTTCCTGAATGTAAAAAAATAAAGTTTTCCATAACTCAAAAGCATGATGCAGATATTTTGTTTATTAAACTTATCTGAAATGTGCATCTCTTTATTTATACAAGATATTTTGTCTCGTGAAAATTAAAATGCCAAGAAGTGCCTGTGGCTCAGTGGGTAGGGCCCTGGCCCCATATACCCAGGGTTGTGGGTTCAAACCCAGCCCTGGCCAAACTGCAACAACAACAAAAAAATAGCCAGGCACTGTGGGCACCTGTAATCCCAGCTACTTGGGAGGCTAAGGCAAGAGAATTGCCTAAACCCAGGAGTTGGAGGTTGCTGTGAGCTGTGATGCAAGGACACTCTACCAAGAGTGATAAAGTGAGACTCTTTCTAAAAAAAAAAAAAAAGAAAGAAAGAAAGAAAGAAAAAGACAATTAAAATGCCAGAAGAAGAAAACTAAAACTGTTTTTAAAGCTTAAGTCAACCTGTGTTCCATTTCATTTAATTTAATCATGGATTTATTAAATAAAAAAATATGTTTATTTATTTATTTGGGGGAAAGTTTTGCTTTCTTACCCAGGTTAAAGGGCAGTGGTGTCAGTCTAACTCACAGCAACCTCAAACTCCAGAGCTACAGCAATTCTCCTGCCTCAGCCTCCTTAGTAACCTGGACTATAGGGGACCCCCCCACATTGCCCAGCTAAGTTTTCTATATTTCATATGGACTGGGTCTTCCTCTTGCCTATGCTGGTCTCAAACTCTAGGGCTCAAGCAATCCTCACCTTATCCTCCCAGAATGCTAGGATTATAGGTGTGAGCCACTGCACTGGCCTCAACAAATAGGTATTAAGTCCATTCTACTGTGCAGGGCAATAGGCATAAAGCCCAGATGTGAACCCTGCTCTTGTAGACCCTTCAGTCTCCTGGAAAAGTGAGTTATAGCACAGGGTGTCATGGAAGCACAGAAAGAAAAAGGACCTAGCCAGTATTTGAGGGTCATGATCTTCAAACTTTATTGGGCCTACTGATCGCCTAAATTTGAAATAAATGGAGATTCTGTTAATAGTAGATCTGACACAAGACTCGAGATCTTAGATTTCTAACAAGGTCCATTTGACACCACCTCTACTGATCTGTGTGTCCTACTTTGATTAGAAAAGATGTAGGTGGTTGAGGAAGATCCACAAGAAATCTTGAGTAAGGTAGATGTCACGACTGGAGAATGGTGATCTTGAGAAAGGGAGAACAGGCAAATCTAAGGACTACTGCTTAGATCAAGACAATTCAAAGAATGTATTGGTAGAAAAAGAACAGCTGGATTATAGATGCAGAGGAAGAAAGTGGAGAATACTAGAGTTTGAATGTTTCCTGAGAGCTTATAGAAATGCAGAATCTCAGGGCTCACCTTGACCTACAAAATCAGAAACTGCCTTTCAGCAAGCTCGCCAGATGATTTCATACATATGTGAAATTTTAAGTATCATTTCTCCAGAGAATACACTTCAAAATAAGCATAAATTTAAAAAAATATGCATATGTATAAAAATATGCAAGTCTTTCTGCAACAATTATGTAAACAGTGTTGGTTCTTAGACTGAAGCTAAGTATATCTTCTAAATAGTGATTAAAGAACCAAGTACATATTTAATTATATACCACAGTGGCAAAATCAGTAGTATAACTACCTAATATATTCTGAAAAGGGTTAAGTAAACTTCACATTTTCTGGCATCAATGGGGTTGTAGATTCCAGAAAAATGTGGTTTCCAGTTGCGTGAGAATTATTATTAAAAATAGGCCTAAAAAATTCTATACCCCATAATATATCATGCCATAAACTCTGTGTTGACTTGATATTAACATTGAAATACACTAATCAAAAGCAAATTAAGACAAACTTCATTTACTATAACACACTTTTACTATATTCCAAAACAGCTTTGTAAATGCGATGCACAATTTTAGTTCAATGGCAGTCAATACACTTTTCAATTTCACTATTGTATGTTTTTAACTTCAAGTAACACACACCAACACTTAACACCGTTACAGGGAACACGGAGTGATGTATGAAGTGTCAGCTTACTGGCTGCACAGCACACCAAGTTTAAACTCTGATTTTTTTTTTTTTTTTTTTTTTTGACCCAGGTTATGTGCTAGTTGTTTGAGTTTCAGGTAACAGTAAGTCTACTGTAATTTGATTATCACTGATATCATTATTATTGTAGTAATCATTGAAGCCCCTATGTGAGCTATGAAACCATATGTGAATACACATTCTGCATTGTATTTTAATCATTAGCTATACTTTTTAATTCTTCTGAGAATTAGAGAACTCTAAAATTGTTCTTTCTGCTTTTGCCTTTTATAAAAATTTAACCTCAATATCTGTGTTGTATTTCAAAATAAATTTAAAACAGAAACATAAAACAAAAATCGGTTAAAAATAGAGGGAGGAGGCTGGGCATGGTGGCTCACTCATGTGGACCTTGCCCTTTGGGAGGCTTAAATAGCCGGGTTACCACTTAAGCCTGAGCGTGTGAAGTCACTATGACCTATGACAACATGGTGAGGGCAACAAAGTGAGACTCTCTTTTTATTTATTTATTTTTATTTATTTATTATTTTTGTAGAGGCAGAGTCTCACTTTACCACCCTTGGTAGAGACCCTCTTTCAATAAATAAATAGATAAGTAAGTAAATCAATAAATAAAATAAAAATAGAGGGGCATGTGATGAACTTGAGCCACTGTTAAACCTGACTTTGGTGTGTAACAGCTTTCTACCAATTACAGGCCTGGAATGTGGCTTAAAGAACGGCCATAAGAGGTGCCTGTCTGGGGTGTGTTAGAAAATGAAAAATACCAGGCCTTTTCACTGATTTATCAAATTCGAACTCAACAAGATTCCTGGGTGATCTTTAGATACATAGAACATTAAAAGCAAGGAAGCTTCCAATCATGTAGTTCAAGAGAGGGGCCTGAGATTCTTCTGCATCCCAGGTGAGTTCTGAGGCCATGATGCTGGTCCAGCCCTCCCACCATCCTCTGAGTGGCAAGGAGCACTGTAATGCTTTCCTTGTGTGGAAACTTCCCTTTTGTGGTCCTTGATATCACTTATGTGGTTTTCTAACTAATTCTTCACAGTTATATTTGCTAAATTCTTCTTCCCCATCTACCCAGTGTAAATTACTTGTATTTTTCTTAGTTTTATTTTGGTTTTGGTTTGCTTGTTTTTGCTATGTTGATATGCATTCCCATTACCCTCTTACCCACACACATAGCTTTAACTTCAAAATAGATGCTAGATCATCTACATTTCTTGTCTGACCTTCAAATTTTTGCTGAACTCCCTCCCAACACTGAGAATCCTTTACATAGATACCTGAAAGCTTCCAAACTTTATTTGTTTAAGATATATTTACTTAATCTATTCCTTACTGGTCTCTTCATCTGATATCGCCTCTGTATTTATGATACTAGTTCAATGGAACCTACATCCAATCAAATATTTTAAGGCATGAACGTTGAAGGCATCCTTAATTCTCCTCCTTCCCATTTTCCAAAATCAACTCATAACTCTTCATTCACCTGCTAAGAAAGGTTAAAGAGTATCCAGACTTGTTTGAGATCCTTGTAGATTCTGGATGTTAGCCCTTTGTTGGATGATTAGTTTGTAAATATTTTCTCCTATTCTAAAGATTTTCTATTTACTCTGCTGCTTATTCCCTTTACTGTTTAGAAACTCTTCAGTTTAATTAAGTCCATTTATTTACTTTGGTGGCTGAAGTATTTGCGTTGGGGATCTTAGTCATAAATTCTTTGCTGATGCCAATGCCCAAAAGAGTTTGTCTTATGTTTTCTCATAGAACTTTAATGGGTGTAAGTCTTACATTTAAATTTTTAATCCTTATTGAGTTAATTTTTGTACATAGTAGGAGATAGGGATCCAGTTTGATTTTTCCGGCACATAGCTATCTAATTTTCTCAGCTCCATCTAATGAACAGGGCATTCTTTCGTCAGTGTATGTTTTTGTCTGCTTTGATGTGAATAGGTTGTAGCTATATGGTTTCTTTCTGGGTTCTCTATTCTCTTCCACTGATCTTTGTATCTAGCTTTATGCCAGCACTATGCTATTTTGGTTACTATAGCCTTGTAGTACAATTTGAAGTCAAGTACTGTGATGCCTCCAGAATTGTTCTTTTTGCTTAGGATTGCATGGGCTATTTTAGGCTTTTTTTTTCTTTTTTCTTTGATTCTGTATGAAATTTAAGATTTCTTTTTCTAGTTCTGTGGAAAAATGTCATTGATATTTTGAAGGAAATTGCATTGAATCTGTACTTTGGGCAGTGTGAACATTTTAATGTTCTTTCTTCTGATTCATGGGCAAGGGATGATTTTCAATTTGCTTATCTCATCTATGATTTCTTCCATCAGTATTTTGTAGTTCTCTTTATAGAGATCTTTCACCTTCTTGGATAATTATATTGCTAGGCATTTTATTTTCTTTGTAACTATTGTACATGGCATGGAGTTCCCCATTTGACTTCCAACTTGACCGTTACTAGTGCATAGAAGTGGTACTGACTTGCGTTCATTAATTTTATAAACTGAAACTTTACAAAATTATCAATTTCAGGAGTCTTGAGGGTTTTCTAAATGCAAGATCATATCAATGGCAAACAGAAATAATTTGACCTCATTTGTTTTCAATTTGGATGTCATTTATTTCTTTCTCTTTCTTCATTGCTCAGGCTAGGACTTCTAGTGCAGCTTTGAATAATAGTTATGATTTCAATTCTAAGGGGGGGATGCTTTCAACTTTTCCCTATTCAGTAATTGTTGATTTGTCATATATGACTTTTATTATTTTGATGTATATTCCTTCTTTACCTAGTTAGTTGAGGAATTTTTTTCAATAAAGAGGTTCTAGAGTGTACTGAATGATTTTTCTGCATTAATTGAGGTATCATATGTTTGTTTGTTTGTTTGTTTTTCTCTTTCAATTCTGTTTATGGGGTGAATCTCATTTGTTGATTGTGTGTTGACCAGCTCTTGCATCCCTGGGATGAAACCCTCTTCATCTTGATGAATTATATTTTTGAATTAGATTTGCTTTGCTAGTATTTATTTTTTAGGATTTTTACAACTCTGTTTATGAGGATATTGGTCAGTAGTCTTCTTGTTTTGTGTGTCCTGCCTTGCCTTTCGTCATGATGATACTGACTTTTTAGAATGAGGTAGGGATGATTCTTTCCTTCTCAATGCTACAGGACAGCTTTGTAGGTTAGGGGTCTCTTTGTAAGTTTAGCAGAAGTTGCTGTGTGCCCATCTGGTACTTGATCTGTATTTTGTAGAGAGATGTTTTATTAGTGTTTCTCTCTCACTGCTATTCAGGATTTCTACTTTTTCTTCATTCATTCTTGGCAGGTTGTGTGATTTTTTTAAATTTTATCTTTTCCTCTAATTTGTATGTGTGGATCAATGTATTTCTGTAGTATCAGTTTTTCATTTCTGACAGAGCCTATTTAAGTTTTATCTTTTTTTCTTGGTTAATGGCACTAGTGGTTTATCCATTTTGTTTATCTTTTCCAAGAATTGACTTTTCATGTAATT
Source organism: Loris lydekkerianus (assembly GCA_963574355.1). Lineage (NCBI taxonomy): Eukaryota > Metazoa > Chordata > Mammalia > Primates > Lorisidae > Loris > Loris lydekkerianus. The sequence continues at coordinate 4,985 of CAUYPK010098117.1, read as the reverse complement.
GATCTTTTTTAATGTTTTTTAGTTTCAATTTCATTTATTCAGCTCTGATCTTTGTTGTTTCTTGTGTTTTGCTAGCTTTGGGTGTGGATTGTTCTTATTTTATTCTGACCCAGTTCCTTATAGTCAGATATTAGGTTGTTAATTACTGATTCTAGTATTTTTGATATAGTTATTTAGTGCTATGAACTTCCCTTTCAGCAATGCATTGTTTTGCCATATACGAGAGGTTTTGGTAACAATAACATTTTGTCATTGAATTTAACACAATGTTTGATTACTATATTGAATTTTTCATTGACTGAAGGATCCTTCAGCAGAAAGTAGTCAAGAGACTCAAACAGATATTTTTTTCAAAAAAGATTTACAAATGGCCAACATGTGAAAAAATACTCAACATCACTAACCATTATGAAAATGCAAATTCAAATCACAATGAGATGCCTCCTTCCCTCTATCACAATGGGACATGGATGCAGTGAAAAGAGAACTCTTATACATCCTTTGTGGGAACATAAATTAGGATAGCTTTTCTAGGAAACAGCATGGAGATTCCTCAAAGAATTAAAAAGTTCTACTATTTGACCCAGCAATTCTACTACTGGGTATCTACACAATGGGGAAAATGTCATTATGTTAAAAAGCAACAACAGCCCATTGTTTATCATAGCACAATTCACAATTGCAAAGGTATGGAATCAACCTAAATGCCCATCAACTAATGAGTGGATAAAGAAAATGTGGTATATATGTTCCATGTAATGCTACTCAGCTATGAAACAGAAGAAAATGTTTTTTTGCAGAAACATAGATGGAGCTGGAGATCATTACCTTAAGTAAAGTATCTTGGGAGTGGAAAAATAAATACCTGTGTTCTCACTTACAAGTAGTAGCTAAATTATGAGTACATATGGTCATAAAGTGGCATAACAGACATTGGAATCTAAGAAAAGAGCGTGGTAGAAATGGTTATGTGTGACCATAAATTATCTATTGATTCCAAAGTACACTATTATGATAATAGATACATTTAAAGGCCAAACTTTACTACTGTACAATTCATTCATGTAACCAAACCTCTTGCATCCCCTAAATCTATTGAAATAATAATAACAGCAATAATAATAATATTTCAAAAGTAACATTCACATTATGGACATCTGAGAAGGTAAAGAGAGAACAAAGTTGACAAAATATTCAAATATATAATAATTAAAATCTTTTCAAATTGGCAAAAGTGATTGATCTACTGAAGAAATACACTTCATTGAGAAATATCAAAGTTAAGCTTGTGAAATATAAGGACAAAAACAATCTGAAAGCATCTACAGAAAATCAACACTTTACTAATAGAAGAACATTAATTTGAACAAACCCAAGTTTTTATCTGAAATCATTGGAGGCTAGAAGGAAGTAGCAAAATAATTTTCAATTAGTAGAAGAAAAAGTTGTCAACTTCGGGTTCTATATTCAGTGAAAATATCCTTTAAGAATGAAGGTAGCCGGGTGCAATGGCACACACCTGAACTCTCAGCCACCAACAAGGTTAATGCAGGAGAGTTTTTGAGACTTGGTGTTTGATTTTAGTCTAGGCATCACTACAGAACCCCATCTCTTAAAAAATAATACTACAAAGATTGGGCAGCTCCTGTGGCTCAAAGGAGTAGGGCACTGGCCCCATATGCTGAAGGTGGTGGGTTCAAAGACATCCCTGGGCAAAAACTGCAAAAAACAAAAGTAAAAACAAACAAACAAACAAAAATAACAACAAAAGAAGATAAAATAAAGCCATTGTCTGATAAAGAAAAACTAAGAAAGTTTATTAGCAAACTTAACTATAAGAATGGTTAAAAGAAGTCTCCAACTTACAAAAAAAGAACAGATAACAGGAGATTGTGGGGAATTTCAGAAAATATAAAAGAACATCAAAGCAAGTCAATATAAAGGTATTTATACTCTTATATAATGCTGACTCTCCTAAGTTTCATAAGCCACTTTTGAAGGTAGAAGCCAAAATTATATTACATCTGATGTGGTACTCAATGCATGTAGAAAAAATATTTAAGACAATTATATTTTTAAAATGGAGAGGGTACAGAGATATAAAAGGAAGTAAGATTTCTACACTCCACTTGAAGTGACACAACTTCCATACTAGCAGTGATAACTTACATAGGCATATTTAATATCCTGAGCAACTACAAAGGAAATTACACCTAGAGATAGACTCAAAAACACCATAAAAATTAAGATGTAATTCTACAAAAGTTTATAGGAAACTAAGCAAAGAGAAACAAGGGGATGAAAATCAGAGAAAAAAAATCAGAACATATTCAAAATAAAGGCTTCCCTACTGGCCCATGACCAGTTGGTTTGAAGCTATTGCAATTAGTGATTTTCATGTTATTTTGAAATTCTTCACTTCACCCAAAGTTACTATGCTTCTAGAGGGCAGAAGCCACTTTTTTTTTTTTTTTAAATCACCTCATTATTGTAATTGCATACCACATAATACCATTCAATTTATGTGTCCAGCATCCTGTGCTGCCAGAGGGTAGCTCCAGGGAGAAACATCTAGTCTTCTCATATCCCTATCATCCACCCACTCCCAAACCCAATTAAATTAATCTGAGTTGAAATGTTGTGCATGGTATTCAAATGCAGATTCAAGAGAATTTGCCTAGATTATCTATTAGAAAAAAAGTGTTAGTTTCACAGTTCATCACACATAGAATTAATATGTAGGAACTCTCAATATGTCAATGAACACTTTTTCAATATATGCTCAGGGGTGCTTTTCTCTTGCCTAAAAGTTGGGTACTATTTTTAAAATATCCAGTTTAATATTTATAGTAATTTCCCCTTTTGTTTTCATATAGGTGATTAGGTGAAATAAAATGCTTTTTGATATCCTCTCTCACCGGTTATTTAACATGATTAACCGGTGGTGTTGTCTTTAAGTTCAAAATCTTTTCTTTTTTAAATAACATCGGGGTGTTTTTTATTTTATTTTTTTTCTTGGCACAAATTTCTGTATTTTGTTACGCTTTTGTGTACATGTGAACTTGAATTAGGTCACTTTTAGGCTAAATTTCCTATCATGGTTCAGTGTATGACTCAGTTATTTTGTCTAAATATTTCAGATCTAGAAATTTCTATCTTCTTAAAACATGTTATCTTTCCTCAAAGTCTAAATCTACTCAATTTAGGAAAACATAAATAATCATCTCTCTCCTCATTTTATTTTGTTTCATAGTCAGGTCTGATATGTAATATATTTCTGTGTCATATATTCCCTACCAGTTATATACAATTGAAGGTCAGGGGTTCTGTCTACTTGATTAACCTTGATGTAAAGAATGAGTGTCTGACAGATTTGTGATAAATAAATTGTTCTATTGATTCCATGCCTTCCGTAGTTCTATGAACGTAAATAATTTCCAAATTCTCCCTATTTTGTCTTTTTCTTTTCATAAAAGTTGGTTAATCCACGTGGTTTCTGGGGCATAACTAATTGGCTTTTCCAAATATTTCTCCTGGAAAAATTTAGTGCCACTTCCTACCCTTTCTAAATTCACCCTTCAACATAATTCTCCCTAATGAGTAATCTAAACTTTAGCCACATAAGCAAAAACTGGCAGTTTATGAATTTGCCTGCTCAGTTTTGAGGTAATGCACATGCTTATACATTTATCCATTCATACATAAGTTTATGCCCCAGCTATGTACTGAGTGGTATTTATCTTGTCATAGGACTTGAGCAGATGCCAATTCTTAAAACCTGAATTTTTTGTTTCTGGCTGCTTTGTTGCAATGGTGACTATAAATTTTTAAAGATGTTATTCATATCACATCACCTTCGAAATAATGGTCCTTAGTCCAGTCTTCTGGGTTGCATTCTATATAACCAAGGGACATTTTTTACCTACCTACAATGTGTTCAACCACACACAGTGGCTGTGTTGTATAACGTTCCCTGGCTTTTCTAATTTTATTTTGATACTATTTGTCTATAATCCCACAGCTTCTACATCTAACCTTCATCATAAAATTTACTCTACAGTGTAGAACTTATGTGTTCATTTATCTTTCTTCACCTATATGCATGAATATTACATTGGCATGAATTACATCTCCCATATCTGATTCCCATTTTCTGGCAAAGTACATAGTAGATATTTAAAAATACTAGTGAGCTGAATAAATGTCTATGAGCAAATCATCATCAACCAAAAATATATTAAATTTGAACTTACTTGAAACATATAAATAATAATCTTGGGAGCATAATTTTAGTCTGTTATGTTTCATACCTGAATTGAATATCAATATAAATAAAAACTAAATCTCATTGTTATATTAGAAGCATAATAACAATTTAAAATCAATTTCATTCAAGAGCTCCTATTTTGTAAGATGAAGAAAAGTTAGCATTCATGGATTGTTATGAACGGAATGATTTTGTCCCTCCAAAATTTGTACACTGAAGCCCTAAACCCCCATGTGATGGGAGTAAGATGTAGGGTCTTTGGGAGGACATTAGGTTTAGATAAGATCAGATAAGATCATAAGGGTAGAGTCCTCATAATGGTTTTAGTATCCTGATAAGCAGAAGAGAAGACATGAGATCTTCTCTCAATCAGTTTACAAGCCAGGTAGGGGCCCCACCAGAAGCTGAGCATTTTAGCATTATAACCTTGGAATTTCAGCCTGTAAAACTCTGAGAAGTAAAGGCATGTTATTTAAGCCTCCCCATGTATTGTGTGTATTCATAGTGTCCAGAGCTAAGACGCATATCTATGATGACAGGGTCCATTTTCCTTTTATAGAGCTACTTCAAGGCAGTTGGATATTTTCCTGTAGTCCAAAGTCTTGCAAGGGTATCCAGTCAGGAGATTAGTTCTAGTTATAATCATATGAATGAAAGTGGCCTGTGTGTCTTCCCAGCCACCACCTCATTTTAAGAAATGGTGCACCTTTCATATTGT
>CAUYPK010098116.1:0-21064 GCA_963574355.1 Loris lydekkerianus | reverse complement strand
AGGGCATGTGGCTAAATGGTTTAGGGCGCCGGCCCCATTTCCTGCAGGTGGTGTATTCAAACCGGCCCCGGCCCCCCCCCCCCAAAAAAAAAAATGTAAAAAGAAATGCTATAAATCCCAATCAAGAGAAATATGAAGAATAATAAACCCAGAGCCATTATGACAGCTAATAAAACATCCAAAAGGCAACAGAAAAAAATGTAAACGCAGCCAGAGTTAAAAAGACCTACCACACTCAAATGTACAAACTCACATGTGCAAACTGGGTCCTGAATTCCTGGAGAAATAACGCAAGTCAGAAGATTCTGAAACAACACCCTCACAGTTGCACTGGACATAAATGCCAAAAAAATAATTCTGTAGTCAGGAAAAGATGGCCCAAAATGAAGCTCGAAAAAATAAATAAATATAGGAGGTGCCTGGGGCTCAGTGAGTAGGGCGCTGGCTGGCCCCATATACCGAGGGCGGTGGGTTTGAACCCAGTCCCGGACAAACTGCAACAAAAAATACCCAGGTGTTGTGGTGGGTGCCTATAGTCCCAGCTACTCGGGAAGCTGAGGCAAGAGAATCGCCTCAGCCCAAGAGTTGGAGGTTGCTGTGAGCTGTGACACAACAGCACTCTACTGAGGGTGACAAAGTGAGACTCTATCTCTCTCTCTAAAAAAAAAAAGAAGAACACACTTTTAACATCATCTGCAAAAATAAAATCTCTTAGAGATATTCTAATTTAGGCAAAGCTTGGGCCACAGTTTGAAAACAACTAATATAGCTGTCCACGATGAATTCAGATGAGAATTATTCCACAACCAGGATTTAAAACAATGGCTTGGGGGAAAAAAAATCTTCCAATTTTCTAATCGATAGAGGGTAATCATCTACTAAACATTTTTTGTGAATATTGATTTTCCTAAAATATTGTGCTCATAGGCAGAAGTCTGCAGGACTTTGGGAAGTTTTACTCCAGGAGGCATGCCCAGGGGCCAGACCAAGGATGTTCCTGTTCTGTAAATATCAGGAGGAATAAAAAACTAGGAAAAATTTGCTTTATTCTGCTTCCATCTTCTCTGTTTGAACCTGAGCATCTTTTTTTTGTTGTTGTTGAGACAGAGTCCCACTATGTCACCTTTGGTAGGGTGCCGTGGCGTCACAGCTCACAGCAACCTCAAGCTCTTGGGCTTAAGGGATTCTCTTGCCTCAGCCTCCCAAGTAGCTGGGACTACAGGCACTGGCCACAATGCCCAGCTATTTTTCTTTTTTTTTTCAGTTTTTGGCCGGGGCTGGGTTTGAACCCTCCACCTCCAGCATAGGGGGCCAGCCCCCTGCTCCTTTGAGCCACAAGCACCACTTCCGCATTGTTGCTTTTTTTAGCTGGCCCCAGCCGGGTTGAAACCTACCACCCTTGGTGTATGTGGCTGGCGCCATAACCACTGTGGTACAGGCACCGAGACATGAACCCGAGCCTCTTAAGATAGAATTTGATGCATTTGAATAACCACAAATTCACTCAAAAATTATTACTGTACAATGTTGCCTGGGTATAATTTATCCCATATCACAGTAAAGCACAAGGTGCTTTCCATAGAAACGGGTGTCAAAATGGAAGTATCAGCTGTTTATACTCGACAAAAACAGGTCTCCCAGAAATCCATGAAATATACGAAAAATGGATGTCTTCTCTTCCAGCCCAGCCCAGCCCCACTTCCACCCCAAGGTGCAATCTCAAAATCATTCCAGCGAGAAACCAGCTCTTACTATGATGAGTGAAGATTTAAAACGAGAAATCTTTAAGCACGGGGCATTATTCCAACACTTCGGCCCAGAAAAATCAGGTCTAGAGAAACGACCACCTCAAAGATTCTTTGTTTTTCATACAAGGTGCACTTGAATCTTTTTTTTTTTTTTACTTCTCTGAGGACACATTTATGCAGATTCAGCCTTAAGAGACACGGCTGTGTGGGTCAACATTCACCTGTTCTAGTCAGGGGCCTCAGCTGAAATAGCTCAAGATTCACAGTCCAACCAAAGTCTAGTCTGGTGAAATTAAGTTGTCACAAAGCTGGCTCCCTACTGTTCATGTTTCTCTCATCTTCAGAGCCAGCAGACAGCAAGCACCCACCTTCTAATCGTCTCTCTGCCTGACCTCTGCTTTCACCCTCCCCTGTCCCACAAGCCTCACCTTCCCGCACCCTTCTGATTAAAAATCCTCGTGATGACTTAAGACTCACCCAGGTGATCTGAGATCATCTCCCCGACTTAAGACCTGTATGGAACTTAATCACTTGTGCAAAGGCCTCTGCCATGGAATGGAACCCTCACAGGTTCTGGGGGATGAGCACATACACACCTTTTGGGGGTGAGCTTTACTTAATCTGCAGGTGCCCCCTGCAGGTGCCAGAGTAAACTCAACATGATGATGCTTCCTCCCCAGGGAGCCCAGGAAGCTGGCACTCCCCGCTGTGTCCCTGGGGACCAGGCATCTGGGTGGAACGCGGGTACTTACATCCTCCAAATGGCATCCTTCAGGGAAAGGCAGGCTCTCGTCCACATTGGGGGTCAACTCCAGAGAGCCCTGACCAGGACCTTGCTGGTCAGACCCCGGCACTGTATTTGCACACGGCCCCTCGGCACTGGCTGGTGAGTTTGCACACGACCCTCCAGGACTGGGTGATGAATTTGCACACTGCACTCCAACACCACTTTGGCAAACCTGCCCCCCCAAAATAAACAGCATGAAAACAGTCTCTTCTACATCTGCTCAGCTCACCTGCTACCCTCAGGAACCCCGAACCAATCTTTATCTCTCTGTAGCTGGGGGATCTCAGTCCTACACTCTGCACCCATGAAATGCTTGTTCTTAATTTTCTCTTTCTTAAAACAACTTTTCAAAGTTCCCCTGTAGTGAACTGCGCCTCAACATCCATAAGCTTGATACCAATAAATCCCTGTGCATGGGAGACACTTTTGTCATGAAAACTGGTACCTACCTCTATCCCCCCAAAATTTTTAAAAAATAAAATATGTATTTTTTTCCAATTCTTTTCAATTACCCAAGCAATATATTTGCTGAGACCTGATTCCATCATGCCAGTGAATCCTCTAGTTCAAAAAAAAATTTTTTTTTGGTTAAGATTAAAACATTTCCTGGGATCTAATTGCTAATGTCTTTTGCAAGGCAGACGCGTTGCACATCAATACCTCTACTTAGCATGCTGAGGGGATATCGTTACAATTTTTAAAAATCAAATTGGCCTCACTAAAAGAATTTTAAGAACCTCTTCTAACACATCCTGTGATCGCTCTTTCAAATGAATGACGGTTCCAAGTAAAATGCAACGTTTTAATCAGTTGTCATTGCGCACTTATCTTGTAAGTGGTTGATCTTGTGATGAGGATGGCTGATTTAAATGAACTGCTCGTACAGTTCTATAAATCACAACACCATCTCTGCTCATTAAACACTCTCTATTCAGAGCCAAAAAATTAAAGTAAAAAATAAAGTTGCTCTCGTTTTTAGCGTCCTTCTGCATGAAATACATATTGATAAATTGGAAGGGGAAAAGAAAGGAATCGTAGCAGATGTTGGTTAATGGAAAGGTTATCCTCATCTTCAACTGGAGGGTTGTTGTTTTTTTTGAGACAGAGTCTGACTATGTTGCCCTCGGTAGACTGCCATGGTGTCACAGCTCACAGCAACCTCAAACGCTTGGGCTTAAGATTCTTTTGCCTCAGCCTTCCACGTAGCTGGGACTACAGGCTCCCGCCACAACGCCTGGCTATTTTTTGTTGTTGTTGCAGTTGTCATTGTTGGGCTGGGCTCGAACCCGCCAGGCCTGGACTGGGCTCGAACCCGCCAGCCTCGGTGCATGTGGCTGATGCGGTAATCACTGTGCTATGGGCACCGAGCCTCAACTGTGGGTTTTAAGAGGAATCGCCCACTTACCGTGCGTCCCGGAGACAAGTGTGTTTCTGCGACTCTTACACCCTCATAAAGGGGCAGAACTCTGTCCTGAAAGGTCGTCCACCAGAGATTCAGGAAAGAGGTCTGGTGCGGGCTGCCTGATGCTGGGCCCTGCTCCAGAACCGAGCCGGTCTGCGGATTATACTTGTAGTTCCAAGGTTTGGTGGCCCCCAGAAAGTGGACGACCTTTGCACTAGACCCAAAGCTGAGAAGGAAACAAAGGGGGTTAGAATCTCTACTTGGAAATTAAAAAGCGCAGAAAGCAACCAGTCACCCAGGACTTCTCAAAGACAGCCTCAGGAAAGGAACAGCCACAGCCGGTTCAGTTAGGGTTAGGGTTTTTGTCTTTTCTCTTCTTTCTTTTTTTCTTTTTCCCCCTCTGCTGTCCTACGTAGAGTGCTGTGGCATCATAGCTTGCAGCAACCTCAAACTCCTGGGCTCAAATGATCCTCCTGCCTCAGCCTCTCGAGTAGCTGGGACCACAGGCACGTGCCACAACACCCAACTAGTTTTTCTATTTTTAGTAAAGATAGGGTCTCACTCTGGCTCAGTCTGGTCTCAAATTCCTAAGCTGAAAGCATCCACCTGCCTCAGCCTCCCAGAAGGCTCGGATCACAGGCTGAGCCACTGTGCCCAGCCACAGAGAGAGGGTTATTGATAATAACATTGTCACCACTATTTTGATCTGCAGTTTGAAATAAATCCTTTTAATTCTATATCTGCTGATGAGGAAGAAATAACCAGTTTCCACAGAGTGAGTTCACGAATTACAGCAGTGAGTGTGATCTTAATACAATTTTAGAGCAATGAAACCAGATGTGATTGTTGCTGAGATCTGGATTTCAAAGCAAATCATTGCACGTCTTCTGTTAACAACGGCAACACTCTCGGTTTGGTTCAGTTGTCAAATCTTTTAATCATTCCTTTAGCAAAATTACTAATGGGTGGTTAAGTGAAAATAAATGTTTGCCATAAATACAAAAAATAGGTAAGTTATTCATTTCAGGAAAGTCACCACGGGCATCATTCTATTTTTTATACGCCAAGAAACATAATCATAACCCAGTAAGATCAGTGTCTCACAGCTGTGTTTACATCAACGTGTGGAGGTGTCTTACTGAGCGGCATTCATTTCTGTTGTTGCTCTGTTGTTTTTTTTAATTTGTTTGTTTTTTTGAGACATTCTCACTCCGTGGCTTGGGTAGAGTGCTGTGGCATCACAGCTCACAGCAACCTCAAACTCCTGGGCTCAAGCCATCCTCCTGCCTCAGCCTCCCGAGTAGCTGGGACTACAGGCACCTGCCACAACACCAAAATATATATATATATATATATATACACTATAACCATATATATATATTTTTTAATTTATTTTTTGCAGTTTTTGGCCAGGGCTGGTTTTGAACCCGCCACCTCCAGTATATGGGGCCAGTGCCTTACTCCTTTAAGCCACAGGCGCCGCCTTTATGTTTTTATACATACATATATATATTTAAGAGGCGGGGGTCTCGCTCTTCTTCAGGCTGGTCTTTAACTCGTGAGCTCAGGCAACCCACCTGCCTCGGTCTCTCAGAGTCCTGGGATTACAGGCACAAGCCACCACACCCAGTCCTGTTGTTACATTTTCGTGTCATTACGTAAGGACAGTTCTGGTGGCTATTCCAAAAAAAGAGTTCCAAAACTGCTCTGAAGCATGAACTGGGTATTGACGTTGGTGCACAGCTTCCCAGGGGGAGTGCCTCGAACGTGAGCAGAGTGCCGTTCAGCAGTGAGGCACGTAGCTCTTTCTAGAATGAGTTTGCAAACGTAATTGTCTGACCTTGTGTGTGTGTGTATACACTTATAGAGGGTGCCAAAGAAACGTATAGACATTTTAAGAAAGGAAAAAAAAAACTATATTAAAATTGTAATACTCCAATATGCACCAATGTGGTTGGCTATCTTGTATATCATATCTGGTATCATTTGTAATTGCAGAAGTCAAACGTGATTTGCGTATTATAATTTTTTCTAATTAATTTAATTTAATTAATTTATTTTTTTGAGACAGAGTCTCACTTTGTTGCCCTGGGTAGAGTGCCGTGGCGTCACAGGTCACAGCAACCTCCAACTCTTGTGCTTAAGCGATTCTCTTGTCTCAGCCTCCCAAGTAGCTGGGACTACAGGCGCCTGCCACAACACCTGGCTGTTTTTTTGGCTATAGTTGTCGTTGTTGTTGGGCAGGACAGGGCTGGATTCAAATCCACTAGCTTTGGTATATATGGCTGGCGCCAAGCCTGAGTATTATAATTTTAATACAGCTTTTTCCTTGATTAAAATGTATATACCATTTTTTATACCCTCTGCATGCATATATATATGTATATATAATTTATATATATATTATAAAACATATAAAGTTATATATAAATTATATAATATATATGAATATATATACAATTATATAAAATATATATAACTTTTTATATATTTATATAAATATATTTATATTTATATTATATATATTTAAATATATATAACTTTTTATATATGTTTTATAATAGAAGGCCTCATCGAGCCCTTATTTCTACTCAAAGTGAGACTCTGTCTCAAAAAAGTAAATAAAATGAAATAAATATTAAAAAATTGCAATATGCAAATCATATTTGACTTCTGCAATTACAGATGATACCAAATATGACATACAAGACAGCAAACCACATTTTTATGTAAAAAAATTTTATATAAAAAGTTATATATACGTATATATAAATTTTTTTCCCAATATGCTAACGGTAATGTACCGTATATACTCGAGTATAAGCCGAGTTTTTTTCGGCAGAAAATTTGTGCCGAGTTCGGGTTTTTCGGCACAAATTTTGTGCCGAAAAAACTCGGCTTATACTCGCGTATATACGGTATATTCAGGGAGGGAAGGGTGCATAAACCGTGGTAGACAGAACTGCAGACATCAGCATGAATTTGGGGCACTCACTGTTTGAAGGCAGGGCCATAAGTGTACACAGTGTTACTGCTCAAGTTATAGATGAACGGTAAGTGCTTGTGGATGTCTGCCGTCGACCAGTTACTGAAGAAACTATTCAATAAACCTTGATCTGCCCCTGCGGGATTAATAAAAAAGGTCAGCCAAGTGTGAGGTAGTCTGCTGAAATGTCAAGACGCCTTCCAAGGGCTTCATGCAAAAGCTTGCCTTCAGGATGGCTAATTCTGGGTCTCCCCTCTGCCAGCTAACACACCCTGTCTGTTCTCAAAACCGACAGCCTAAGCTACTGATAAGAAGGACTGGACATTGTCTCCAAAACTCTCCACCGATAACCACAAAAACTAAGAATAAAATTACATGTCGTCTGCAGATGTTATTACTTATTCCCCAGTGAATTCCACTTGGTAGTAACTTTTTGCACCACCATCGATTAGAAGCCTAGGCCAACTAGGTTTGTGTGAGTTATCCCACAGCAACAAAATCACCTAACAATCCAATTTCTTACAACACATCCTGACTGGTTAGTGATGCATGGCTGGGTCGTCAGGGACTAACTTCATGCAACTTCTGAGGCACAGAGTATTTGCAAGAAAGACCACATGGCCTGGAACAGGAAAAGCGTTAATAGCTGGTCCTTTAGGGAAAGGTTGGGCCTTGTCGAGCTCTTATTTCTACGCATCAGGGATATTTTCACTGAGCTGCATGCACACTTATGGCAGACTTCTTCATTTCTTCCTAGCACCTGTCACTATTCTAAGTTCTCTTCTTTCTCAAGGGACTCTTTCACGGGTGCAGGGGCCAGGCTGGGGCGAGGGTTTGGGCCTCGGCAGTTCTCTTCCCCAAATTCCCCGGAGGCCCTCACTTACCATCGAAGCTGCCGTGGTCAGCGGCATGTTGCAGCAGACGCCTGTGCGTCCCCCGAGAGGGTCTGAACACAAACACGCCACTGTTGAAGCAATCTGGCCAGCCGGGATCCGAGGCTGCAGAAAACTCTCCCCGGTCAAACAGTTCGTCGACATTGGACAGCACCTGGTAACACAAAAGACAAAGAACATGTGGACGCATGGGGAAATATCCCACACCTCCAGCAGGCAACTGAGAAACCTAACCTGATAGGCCACACAACACAAAGGTTCGTTACCCTCAACGAATCTCCCCAGCCCCACCATGAAAAAATTAGAACTGACTCTTTGGATTTGGGGGGGGGGGGATTTATTTTCCCCTTGGAACCAGGGTGTTTTACTCACTTAAGAAATGTGTGAGTTATGTCTGCTTCCCAAGGTCTCAGTCAGGCTCAAAACAAGCGTGAGTTAAATATAACTCACATGGCAGTTAATGTGTTGCTAGTTTTAGGTTTATACTCCAAGGAGAAACGTTTGTGAGAAATGCTGTTCTCTCTTTCGTTCCAAGAGTTTAAAGTAAGCCTTTCTATAATTAAATTATTTTCTCAAGGTTTGTGAGGCCTTCTAAAGAATTCTCTTAATTTTACCTCCTTGTTTCTGCACCCAATGTGACCAAGGAAGTCGATAAATGGAGAGGTGTGCAAATCAATATAATGTGATCATTTTGCTGGGAGAGTTTGGCTAATAATTGCAGTTCCTTCTAGCACACATCGACTTTCTAAAAGGTCCTTCTTTGCTGGTGGTGGAGAAACATTATTCTGATTCCTCAGTATCTTTGTTTTTTCCCTTTCTATACCAAACCAATGGTGGTGGTTTAACAAATGGTTTAACCAAACCAATCCCAAACCGAATTCCAACAGCCCAAGGGCATTTTACTTTTTGATTCCCACCCCCCACTCACTGCCTCTGAAAGGCACCATCGTGGTTTCGCCACGTGACAGTCATGGGGATTCCGTGGTGTAACATGCCGGGTAAATGCCAATCCAGCCAGCACCTTAAAATTCCACATCCTTGGGCAGAGTCAGGTGCTTAAATCTACTGCTGCCCTCAGCAGAGTCTAGCACAGCCATCGTGGGTCTAGATATTGATGCACGGGACTGATGGAGGGGCATAGCCTCTGAGGGCTCCCCATCCAGTGGACACACCTCCTCCGTACTCACCAGCGTGTCTGCATCCAGAAAGACACACTTGCTGTAATGGGTGAGGGTCCAACAGTGCAGCTTGGTGAGGGTGACTCCAAGCTCAGGTCGCTTCAGAAAGGCCAGGTGGACGTAGTCCTCACTGTCCAGCAGATCCACTTCAATCACCTCATCAAACACCTTCGAGAGGATGACCCTAGAAAAGGCGTGTGCCGAACACAGAGGTGGCAGATGTGCAGTGAGGACTCAGCAGCCCTGCCCCTCACCAGGACATACCTTCCCTATTCACAAGCACGGAACACAAATCTACCTTCTTTTGATCTGTGTGACGTGCACATTTTACCCAAATTTTTGAGGGAAAAATAAGGATGTATATTATACTTGGGTAGTGCTATTTGTCACTGGTACATAAAATATCCTGTGTTTTGTTCATTATTACCATTTTTTTGAGATGGAGTCTTGCTCTATTGCCCAAACTGGAGTGCAGAGGCGTCATCATAGCTCACAGCAGCCTCAAACTCCTGGACTCAAGTGATCCTCCTGCCTCAGCCTCCCAAACAGCTGGGGCGACAAGTGCCTGATGCCTGGTTAGTTTTTCTATTTTTAGTAGAGACTGGGTCTTATTCTTGCTCATGCTACTCTCAAACTCCTGAGCTCAGGCCATCCACCTGCCTCGGCCTCCCAGAGTGCTGGGATTACAGGGGTGAGCCAATGTGCCCAATCATTTTATAACTATTTGCTACATAAAATTCCTCATACCATAACATGTTAAAAAATGCTAAAATTCCTGGGTGGCGCCTGTAGCTCAGTGAGTAGGGTGCCGGCCCCATATACGGAGGGTGGCAGGTTCAAACCTTGCCCGGGCCAAACTGCACCAAAAAAATAGCTGGGCATTGTGGCGGGCACCTGTGGTCCCAGCTACTTGGGAGGCCAAGGCAGGAAAATCACCTAAGCACAGGAGTTGGAGGCTGCTGTGAGCTGTGACAGAACCGCACTCTACAGAGGGCGATAAAGTGAAACTGTCTCTATTTAAAAAAAAAAAAAAAGCTAAAGTTCCTTTATAATACAAGAAACAAGCACCTAAATATAAACAAATAAAATCTTGAATAAAAAATTAAATTTCTGAAAGTTTGGGCCAAAAATGTGGGGGCCCGTTATATACAGGAGCACGTCAGGGCAGAGTATGTTACATTCACATGATGTTCACGTTCAAGGATTCTTTTCCACAGTAGTCTTAGAGCTGTATACACTTTCCACTCATGTAAACAGGACCAAGTAAACAAAACTGCCTCTTTCTTACGTTTCTTTCCTTCTGTCCCCTCCCTCTCTCCTTCTCTCTGTTCCTTTCTTTTTTTTTTGACTGTCCCCCTGGGTAGAGTGCCATGGCGCCATCACAGCTCACAGCAGCCTCAAACTCCTGGGCTCAAGAAATCCTCCTGCCTCAGCCTCCCGAGTATCTGGGACTACAGGCACCTGCCACAATACCCAGCTAGTTTTGTCTATTTTTAGTAGAGATGGGTTCTTGCTGTTGCTCAGGCTAGTCTTGAATTTCTGAGCTCAGGTGTTCTACCTGCCTCAGCCTCCTAGAGTATTGAGATTAAAATAATGAGCCACCGTGCCTGGACAGAACTATTCTTTTTTTGCTGTTTTTTTGAGACAGAGTCTTACTAGGTTGCCCTCGGTAGAGATATCCTGGGCTGTCACAACAGCGGAGAGGGTAAATCTTATTGGCTTCTCATGGGTGGGCCCCCGACATGTTGCTTATCTCCCCACAGGTGCACAGGACAGCCACATGTCAGTAGTGCTGGCACTGAGAAACAGCCACGTATTTTCTTTGAAGATTTTTCTAAACCTAAAGCATTTACCTTTAGATTCACAATATAATCTATCTGGAATTCTATTTTGTTATATGTTTAATTGTTACAGGAAAAGGTCATATCCTTGCCTTTCTCTGACGTATTAATGTGATAAATTATATCAATAGATTTTTTTTTTAGTGCTTTTTTAGATTAAGCATTATTTACTATTTGACAGAACGACTACAGCTATTTTTTAGTACTCTATATTTGGGGGCTTTTTAAATTCCTATGAAAACACAATCCAACGTATAAATCAAGTTTTCAAGATGATGACGGTTTCTTAAATAAGTAAACATGTTCGTCTTTTTCTAGGCTCCAAGATAGTTTATACAGCATGGGAATTAACTCATCATCGCCAATTTAACAAAACTTCCCTTAAAATTGCCCAGACAAGGCTACTTCCACAAGAAGAGGCCTTGGAAACTTTCTGAAGTTCCCCCATGATTATGAGTCAGCAAATGTATTCTATTTCTGCAGATGTGGGACCACGCCAGCATCTTTTCAACACTTCTCATACTGTTTGCAAAAGGTTCTTCTAAAATATTTACTTTTAAAATTGTGACCGTGGCTCGGTGCCTGTAGCTCAGCGGCTAGGGCACCAGCCGCATACACCAGAGATAGTGGGTTTGAACCCGGCCCAGGCCTGTCAAACACCAATGACAACTACAACCAAAAAATAGCCGGGCGCTGTGGTGGGTGCCTGTAGTCCCAGCTACTTGGGAGGCCAAGGCAAGAGGAACGCTTAAGCTCAAGAGTTGGAGGTTGCTGTGAGCTGTTGACGCCACAGCACTCTACCAAAGGTGACATAGTGAGACTCTGTCTCAAAATAAAATTGTGTCCAAATGTCTACTTTTTAAATTTTCATTTTGTACAATTATGTTTTCTCTAATCAAAGGTTTATTAAAAAAAAACAAAAACCTAACACTTGCATTTATTTCTTATTGCCAATTAGTACTTCTGTTTTTTGTTCAACATTTGTGAATTTCTTCCTACTCTTTGCTCTTTTCACTTGTTTTTGTTTTTTAATTTAATTAACTAATTTATGTATTTGTTTTATTTTATTCATTGATTTTTTTTTTTTTAATTGCTGGGAATTCAATGAGGGTACAAAGAACCAGGTTACACTGATTGCGTTTGTTCGGTGAAATCTCTCTTATACTTGTGCTCTGTGGTTGTTTTAATTTAAAAAATATTTGAACTAGGGGCGGCGCCTGTGGCTCAAAGGAGTAGGGCGCCAGCCCCGTATACCAGAGGTGGTAGGTTCAAAACCGGACCGCAAAAAACTGCCAAAAATATATATATATTTGAACTAGATAATTTCCTCCCTGATTTAAGTTTTTCTGATAGTATGTTAGCTGCCTGCCTTGGTTTTATAGGTGGCAATCACACTTTAATGATTTTCCCAGATGATATATAAATTCTGTTAAATTGATCATGATGAATCAATTACCCATGCTACATAATTTAAGCTCGTATTTATTCCCTGAACAAGTTATGTAGGAGAGTGTTTCTTGTTAAAAATATCAGATGTGACACTTGTTGTTATTTTTTTTCTTAATTTGCTTGTTCCTTTTTAAGTTTTGCTATCAATGTCTAGATTTATCGTATCATGGTTAAAAAATATGACATTTAATTCTTGCTTCAAGTAGCATATTAAATGCTTCCCGGTCTCCTTTGAATAAAATCAACTTTATTCTAAGTGGTTCATGGCTGATGAGAGAAAAGATTATTGTTTACATAATGTGTAACGTTTAAGGGAAGCCTCATAAATTATCCATTAGACACATTTGTGTGGTTTTTTTTTTTGAGACAGAGTCTCATTAAGCCACCCTCAGTAGAGTGCTGCAGCATCACAGCTCACAGCAACCTCCAACTCTTGTGCATAAGTGATTCTCTTGCCTCAGTTTCCTAAGTAGCTGGGACTACAGGTGCCCACCACAATGCCCAACTATTTTTTTATTGCAGTTGTCATTATTTAGCTGGCCCAGTTTGGATTCAAATCTGCCAGCCTTGGAGTATGTGGCTGGCCCCATAAACACTGTGCTGTGGGTGCCAAGCCCATTAGACACATTTGTTTAGGTGTTTGCTCTACTCCAATTTTATTGGAGTCTACTTGCCCAGAGGGTAAGATGAGGGAGGGAACAAAGACATCAGCAGTTTCTCAGATTGATCCTATCGGCTCCTATTGTTATTATTATTAATCTTAAGGGTAGCCTTCAAAAATCTGAAATCTG
The DNA here is from genome assembly GCA_963574355.1 of Loris lydekkerianus. NCBI lineage: Eukaryota > Metazoa > Chordata > Mammalia > Primates > Lorisidae > Loris > Loris lydekkerianus. The sequence continues at coordinate 7,989 of CAUYPK010098116.1, read as the reverse complement.
AGCTTTGTATTGGGAGAGCCTCCTGCTTGAGGTCACACACACAGATTTGTAGGGAGGTGTTAAACTCTGCTCGTTCTCCGTGGAGTAAAACGGACCTGGTGTTAATCTCCTCTGAGGGATCGGTGGGAGGGAGGCATTTTCCTTCCATCACCACCCCAGAGGATCTTCCTCTGCGATAAGGGATATAAGCTCTTCTGTCCATATCTCAGAGCTCCAGCTACTCCCTTGATCTCTGCCCCAGGCAAATGCAAATCTCCACAGTGGGCATCTGCGTTGCCTGTTTAATGGGCATGAAACGCCCTAGAAGATGTACCTTTTCCTAGGACTTATCATAATTTCTTCTATGGCCATTACTCTCCTCAGAGTGCTCACAGACCCAGCAGGGTGTCTGTAAACCGTATTCCCAATGGGTAGAATTTCAGAAAAGGCAGGAAGCTTGTTAGCCTCGACTCAAACCCTACTTGGCAGTTTCAAGCCAAGTGATACGTGGCCCCCAGGCTCCTACCTCCCCGGCCCCCAAACTCTGCTTCTGCAACACCTCACACCATCCCTGGTTGAACAGGGTCGGACGTTACTATGACTCACGAGCTCTCCTTGCCTTTAGCAGCAAGACAGGAGAACTCCAGAGAAGTCTGGGATCCCAGGTCTCTCCTGCACCTTCCCAAGGAGGCTTGGTAATCATACAAGGACGGTGACCAACCCCGCCGGAATCACGAGTTTTAAATGAGTGAGGATATGTATCAAAGCTTCTCCTGGTGCCACCCAAGCACAAGCCGCTCGCTATGGGCCATCCGCCTACCCTGGCTCTGCGGGCATCTGTTTGGCACAGACTTCTGTGTTCTTGGCACTTAGGAAAATCCCCTAAATCTTTCTCCCGCACGCATACATCCTGGCATGTGTCTCATTCCACCTGACTGGCGTCCTTTCCTGGCTGAGGTCCCTACATCGGCCGTTCCTTCACACAGAAATCAAGAAAAACAGAAAAACACACCTCAAACCTTTACATCCCAAGAACAGACCCCCAGACAGAACACCTATATATGTTTTATTGGGAACATTCGACAGAAAGACATACATCCAAGGAAAAAAAAATACAGGCACTTTCTCTACACTATGGAAGATGCTACCAACCTGGGGGGCAGGAGTTTCTACGACACTCAGATTACTTGAGTGACCGTTGCTTTTCACAATTTCTTTTTTCTTCCTCACTCAAAAAAATTTGAATTCTGATAGTTGATGAAATGAACAGTAACTACACATAATATTATTATTTTTTTTTCAGAGTCTTGCTATGTTGACCAAGGTAGAGTGCTGTAGCATCACAGCTCACAGCAACCTCCAACTCTTGGGCTTATGCAATTCTCTTGCCTCAGCATCCTGAGTAGCTGGGACTACAGGTTGCCCGCCACAATGCCCGGCTATTTTGTTGTTATTGTTGTTGTTGTTGCAGTTGTCATTGTTGTTTAGCTGGCCCGGGCTGGGTTTGAACCCACCAGCCTCGGTGTATGTGGCTGGCGCCATAACCACTGTGCTACAGGTGCCACCACAATGTTATTTTTGTATGTGTTTCAAAGCTGATTATACACCGTGACAGATGTGTGTGTGGTCGTGATGATGTAAAGGGACTTTACAAGCATCAGATGCCTCCTGGGGACCGGCCACCCAGGCCGGGGAAGGAAGAATGATCCGTCATTAGGACAATTCCTCCAACCTCCTACGATACAGGTGACCTTCCTTCTACCAGGGGGAGGTGGCAGTGGGGCCCAGGTGTCACCCCCAAGTCTTACCTGAGGACGGTGGACACCTGAGGTGTGATGAGCACCACCAGCTTCCTGGTCAGCCTGTGGCTCCTTAGAGACTGGCCCAGCACCAGGGCCCCTTGGCAGTAGATATCATTGGTGGCTAATGTGACAAAGGCCTGGTCGGCCACTGCGAAAATCAACAAAAAACACGCCAGAGTTACATTCCCGTGTGGTCACCCTCTGTTATCTCACAAGAGTCACATTTTTTTGGGCGGGGGGGGGGGGGGAACAGAGTCTCACTGTGTCACCCTTGGTAGAGTGCTGTGGTATCACAGCCTGCGGCCACAGCAACCTCAAACTCTTGGGCTCAAGCGATTCTCTTGCCTCAGTCTCCCAAGTAGCTGGGACTACAGGCGCCTGCCACAATGCCCGGCTATTTTTGTTGTTGCAGTTGTCGTTGTTTGGCAGGCCTGGGCTGCATTCGCCAGCTCTGGTATATGTGGCTGGTGCGCTAGCCGCCAAGCAAGAGTCACAAATTACACGGAATCCACTATTCTGTGTTGTCAAATGCTCATGGGGCACATCCTTTCATTCCAACAAAGCAGGGTAAATGCGTAAAGAGTGCAAAAAATCCGTAAACAGGAGATAAAGTCAACCAGAGGCTATTACATTTCCTGATGCTACAACATCACCCATATGTGCACCTTCTATATCCCTTTTCTTATTTCGCATGTAAGTCTTAAAAAGTCACACAGAGCATTCTGATCTTAGATCAGAGATAAAAATAAAAACAATGAAGCATGGAAAAAGCAGAGGCGACGGTGTGATCACTCAAGTTGCAATAAAGATGCCCACCCAACTGAAAAGAAATGTTCTCTAGGACAAAGTGGTCCCAAGATGTTATTTAGAGTCTGCACAGACCAGCTGTTGAAAGGACTTCAACTCCAAGATTTATGAGGTGGCCATGGAGGCGGCAAACGGAAAAATTTCATCAACCAAAACGTCCTCATTTCCTCACTGTCTCAATAGGAGAGAAAGAAACTAACAGAAGATCCAATTCGTGGCAATTTTAAGTCTGTGTCTGCATGAATGATGAGCGATTTTGGAGCAACTTTTAAACAACTTGATTCACGGACTCCCCAGTGGCGGCTGTTGCCAGGATGAAGACAGCAGTGTGCACAGGCAAAACAGCCCGGCTGGGAAGCCACACAGCATATGGTCCAGCCTGCTGCTCTCTGCGGAGATTAAAACTTACAGCTGGTGGGCAAGTCTGATGCCTTCCCCCAGATGCTGTGCTGCAAGGAAGACCACCCACTAAACATAACAGGACAGGGTTCCCAGGCTTATTACCCTCGGGCATGTCCTAGGCTTTTACATTCCCCTGGGGTGGATTCCAAAATGCACCTGTTACAAGGGATCCTGTAGAGGCATCTCCCCCACCATTGGATTAAGAAGGAAAGAGAATTCCTGGCACCTCCATTGAAAGTGACTATTACAGACTCAAATTGCAGGACTCAAATTTACAGAGTGATATATAGCTACCTTTCACATCTATGTATGTATGTATGTACGTATCTATCCATCCATCTTATCTATCTATCTATCCATCCATCTATCTTATCTATCTATCTATCAATCATCTATCTCATCTATCTATCATCCATCCATCTCATCTATCCATCCATCCATCCATCCTATCTGTCTGTCTGTCTTTCTGTCTGTCTGTCTGTCTATCCATCCATCCATCTTATCTATCAATCCATCTCATCTATCAATCCATCCATCCATCCATCCATCCATCTTATCTATCTATCTATCTATCCATCCATCCATCCATCCATCCATCCATCTCATCTATCCATCCATCCATCTCATCTATCCATCCATCTCATCTATCTATCCATCCATCCATCCATCCATCCATCCATCCATCCATCCATCCATCTATCTATCTATCTACCTATCCATCCATCCATCCATCCATCCATCCATCCATCCATCCATCCATCTCATCTATCTGTCTGTCTATCCATCCATCCATCCATCCATCCATCCATCCATCCATCTATCTTATCTATCCATCCATCCATTCACCCATCCATCCATCCATCCATCCATCTCATCTGTCTGTCTCTGTCTGTCTGTCTATCTATCCATCCATCCATCCATCCATCCATCCATCCATCCATCCATCCATCCCATCTATCTATCTATCTATCTATCTATCTATCTATCTATCTATCTATCTATCCATCCATTCATCCCATCTATCCATCCATCCATCCATCCATCCATCTCATCCATCCATCCATCCATCCATCCATCCATCCATCTCATCTGTCTGTCTGTCCATCCGTCCGTCCGTCTATCTATCCATCCATCCATCTCGTCTATCCATCCATCCATCCATCCATCCATCTCATCTATCTATCTCATCTATCTATCTATCCATCCATCCATCCATCCATCTCATCTATCCATCCATCCATCCATCTCATCTGTCTGTCTGTCTGTCTGTCTGTCTGTCTGTCTGTCTATCCATCCATCCATCCATCCCATCTATCCATCCATCCATCCATCCATCCATCTCATCTATCCATCCATCCATCCATCCATCCATCCATCCATCCATCCATCCATCTCATCTGTCTGTCTGTCTGTCTATCTATCCATCCATCCATCTCATCTATCCATCCATCCATCCATCCATCCATCCATCCATCCATCCATCCATCTCATCTATCTATCTCATCTATCTATCCATCCATCCATCCATCCATCCATCCATCCATCTCATCTATCCATCTTATCTATCAATCCATCCATCCATCTTATCTATCTATCCATCTATCTTCTCTATCTATCTATATATCCACCTATGTATCTATCTATCTATCTATCTATCTATCTATCTATCTATCTTCTATTACCTAGCTCTATTATCTATCCATCATCTGTCTTCTATTTCTTAACTCCTTTGATATGTATTTATCAATGCATCTACTTACTATCTACATCTGTATTTATCCATTATCTACCATCTATTAACCACCTGTATATCTGTCCCTGTACCATCCTATCTTCTGTATCAATCACCTATCAATTAGTTAGCAATCTGTCATCTGTCTATCCATCCATCCACTGACCTATTTCTACTTCCCATCCATCAATTATCTATATGTCTATCATTTATGCATTAGAAAAGGTATCTCTCATCTCCCTACTTATAATCTATACGTCATCTATTGATCATCAATTTATCACCCATCTAATATCTGTCCTTTATCTGTCTCCATCCTCCTATCTACCTGTCACCTGTCCGTCATCATTCACACCTCATACATCTTCACAGGGGATACCAAAAAATGTACCCACATTTTAAGAAAGGAAAAAACTGTATTAAAATTGTAACGCTCAGTATATACCGGTGACATTTGTTACATTGTATGTTGTATCTCTTGTAAGTCAAAAGTGACTTGGGTATTTAATCCAGTTTCTTTTTCCTTTATTAAAATACATATACTTTTTAGGCACCCTCTGGATATCATCTATCTGTCTCTACATATATCATCTATTTAGCTATTTATTTGTGTCAATCCTCTTAGGTGTCTACAGCGCACAGATCATATATTTATCCAAATCGTTATCATCTGCTTTTGTTGTTAAATTATTGGGATTAAGAAGATAATAATGGCGATTAGTGTTTTTTCAGATATTTTCAAAGTGCTCAGCTCTCATTGAACTTCCTTCTCCAAAACAGGCATAGCTCCCACAAGCATGTTTATTCATCTGATGGGACATTCTTTTTTTGTTCCTCAGCACAGGACAGAGACCCAGAGGGTTAGCAGTCAGTATCGGTATCCGCAAACCCAGAACCAGTTGAGACAATGGTGCTGCCTGAGTTTTGTCCACACAAAATCAGACAATGCCCCACACAGAGCTCGACCTGCCACCCACCTGGGACTTCTCTGAGACACATCTTGAAGAAGGGGGTAAAACACAAAGAATTACCAAGCAGACACCCTGCCTCAGAGCTCTGAGTGGGAATATATCTCTGAAAACCACAACCAGTATCCCCTACACCAAAGGCCACAACTCACTTAGAGATTTACTTCTCCATGCAAACATTTAAAAAAGTTACTAGGACATAAAATACACCATTTAAAAGTAAACAATTCCGGGCGGCACCTGTGGCTCAGTGGGTGGGGCACCGGCCCCATGTACTGAGGGTGGTGGGTTCAAACCTGGCCCTGGCCAAACTGCAACAAAAAACATAGCCAGGTATTGAAGTGGGTGCCTGTGGTCACAGCTACTCGGGAGGCTGAGGCAAGAGAATCACCTAAAGCCCAGGAGTTGGAGGTTGCTGTGAGCCGTGTAACACCATGGCACTCTACCGAGGGCCATAAAGTGAGACTCTGTCTCTAAAAAAAAAAAGTAAACAATTCCACGGTATTATTTCATTTGCCACATGGTTGGAACGTCTACTTATATCTTATTTCAGAACACTCCCATCACCCCCATAGAAGCCTCCAAACCCATTACCAGTCACCCCGCAACTCTCCTGCCCCCAGACCTTGCCAATCACCAGCCCACTTTCTGTCTCTATGAATTTCCCAGAATCATATAATGTGCTGCATTTTAATATGGGATACTTTTTGTCCCTTCCCCCCTCCCCCCCTTTTTTTGACATAGTGAGTCTCATTATGTCACCCTCGGTGTCACAGCTCACAGCAACCTCAAACCTTTGGGCTTAAGCAATTCTTTCACCTCAGCCTCCCAAGCAGCTGGAACTACAGGTGACCACCACAACGCCTGGCTATTTTTTCTGTTGCAGTTGTCATTGTTGTTTAGCAGGCCCAGGTTGGGTTCAAACCCGCCACCCTGGGTGCATGTGGCCGGCGCCGTAACCACTGTGCTACAGGCACTGAGCCCCCTTTTTCCTTCTTATGAATTGTGGTAAAATTCACATAACACAAAATTCACCATTTTAAAGTGTCCAGTCCGCCAGAATTTAGCATGTTTGCTATATTGTGCAAACCCCACCTCTGTGCGTCCCAAGGTGTTTCCTGTGGCCCCCAAAATACACCCCATCAAACTCATACCCATTAGTAGTCACTCCGTAGTCCCCCCCTCTCCCCAAACCATCTTGGTGGGTTTGCCAATTCTGCCAGCTTTGAGCACATGTGGAAGGACCCCCCCCCATCTCCAGGACCAACAAGACGACCACCCCAGACAGCCTGTGTCCAACCCACTTGGACCCACGTCCCAGTAAAGGCAGTGGTGCATGGGAGGTTGATAACTGGGGAATTCTCTGAAACGCTGCATAATTCTCCAAAGTCAAATATGCACATTTCCAGGAAGAAAAAATACGCAAAAGGAAATGAGAGGCTTCAGAAAAATTCACCACCATATAGACGCTGAATACCTAACCTGTCATGTAACCTTGGCAGATTCAGACAAGATAGCAACCCTTGCGTGTAGGCAGAGCTCAAGTGGCATTACTTATTTTCAAATGTGTCAACGTAAAGGATTAGGATATATTTGAAAAACTTTCCACAGAGAAGAGGGAACAGAAACATTATGAGATGAGGTTGGAAGAACTCCAGAAGCACCAGAAATTCTAGGGGACAGAAATTCTTGGAATAAACAAACAACAGACATTTAAACCCCCCAACTATAATAGTCAGCATCCTTCCAAGTGACTGGGGGAAGGGAAAAAAAAATCTATGAACCAAGAATCAAATGCTATAGATAAAGAAATTGCCCTTAGAAATTAAAAATAGGATTTCCCAAAGTGAAAACAGTATAACAGAAAGTGTGAAAAATGTCACTCAGTAAATTTCTCCCACGGCAGGATACTAAAAACAATAGAAGCTTGAACAGAGTTAAAAACCTATGGGATTAATGCAGGCGGTTCATCACCATGAGTGTGGAATGAGAGATTAAATGGAAGGGGAGACAGAAGAAAGGAAGGAATGTTCTCAAAGAAATTAAACAGGAAATTTTCTTAACAGCAGAAAGCCAAAGTCTTCAGACTTTTAAAAACCCACCGAATAAGTAAAATAAAGCACAAACAGTCCTAATCCTAAGAAAATTTTCATAGAATTTCAAAACACCAAAAATAGAAAGAACACACAGCACAAAAAAAAAAAAAAAAAAAAAAAAAAAAAAAAAAAAATAAAAAAATATATAAAAATATATATAAATGTGACAAAACAAAAAAAAAAAGCCCAGGTTTATTTAAATT
>CAUYPK010098113.1:0-24393 GCA_963574355.1 Loris lydekkerianus | reverse complement strand
AAGTTATGACAAGAGGGAAAAAATTTCAACCCACTACAGAATCAGTGCATTTAGTGAGAAATACATATTAATTGTGATGTTTTAAAAGAGATTTCAGTAGTTCTTGATGACACTTGTTCTGGCAACATTACAGACAATGTTTTCTATGATATTTTTATGTCATAGTGTCCAGATTTGCTTTCAGAGCAAAATGCTAAACTCCAAGGCAAATAACTATAAAAACTACTTCAGCGAAAATAAATTGGATAAATTAAGTTAATCTGCTTAAAATTTTGGGAAAAACGATTGCGTTTTCACTGACCTGGGTCTATGTGGTGATGGTTCTTCACTTTCAGTGGTTACTTTCTTCTTTTCCAGGCATAAGAAACACAACGACAAAAGACTCTGAGCGGACACTGGAATTCTTACCTTGCTAGACAACTCTCCCAATTTGGACATTTTAGTTCATTTTGGTTTCTATTGTCACTTTGAAAATGAGCTGTTTCAGTCAGGCAATGTTGATACTTCTAGGATTTCATTTCCGCTCGCTTTTTTTATTTCCTATGAAAGTATAAGCCAATAATATGCATATGTGTGCGCAGGTGTGTGTATTTTTGAATGTCTTACAACTATAGTCAATCCAAATTAAAAACAATGGGAATAATGCAAAATTCAACTCTTAAAAAGCTAGTCTACGCAACTGTAACATGAATAAGTGAATCAAGTCCTCTTGATTAGACTTTTGCTGAATTTTTGTTTCTTACAAGTTGGTTAACAGCGTAGAGAGAGATGCCTTTTCTTCCTGATTCAAGTCTTCCTTTTGATTCGGTTTACCTAGAAACCCACAGCACTCAAGTGTAGTGGCTCTCAAACGAATCTCCATCCTGCTGGTGCATGGCTCTGCTGCTTCACTTTCTCACAGGCCCTTCCTTGTAATTCTTTCTTCATGGGCTCTAGAGAAATGTTTAAATAGACTTTCACGGAGTGCAGGGTTTGGCAATGCATTGACCTCTCTAGTACCCAGAGAATTAGAAATTGGCCCTTTTGGAATCTTTACCAAAGCAACAGTCAAGGTCTTTTGCTTACTCCCGTTAGACACTCACAAACATCACTAGTGGCTAGTTTTAGAAATGCAGGCGCACGTGGGTTAAAGATGGGTGTATGGCTATAGTTTAGGTTAAGACTTAGGTCATATTATTTGGAAAATTTCATTCATTGTAGGACTGTTTTTCTAATTGTGATATTGTTGAGCATAGCCTGAATGCAGGCAAAGGCCAGAGTTCAGAGACTTGGATTTATTTCTCTCTGAAAATGTGAAGTCTCCATCTTTTCTTATGGCTGACTAGTACTCCATGGTATATATATACATATGCCAAAGTTTGTTAATCCATTCATGGGTTGATGGGCACCTGGGTTGCTTCCACACTTTGGCAATTGTGTATTGAACTGCAGTAAACATTCTGGTGCAAATGTCCTTGTGGTAAAATGATTTTTGTTCTTCTGGGTAGATACAGTAATGGGATTGCAGGATCCAATGGATGGTTGATTTTTAGTTCTTTGAGAATTCTTCATACTTCTTTTCATAGAGGTTGTCTTAGTTTGCAATCCCACCAGTAGCGCAAAAGTGTTCCCTTCTCTCCACATCCATGCCAGCATCTGCAGATTCAGGACTTTGCAATGTGGAATAATCTCACTGGAGTTAGTTAGTACCTCAGAGTGGTTTGATTGCATATGTCTGATGATTAGGGATGATGAACATTTTTTCATGTGTTTGTTAGCCATTTGTTTGTCATCTTCAGAGAAGTTTCTGTTCAAGTCTTTTGCCCACTTAAAAAAGGCATTATTTGTTCTCTTCTTGTTGATTAATTTGAATTTCCTATAGATTCTAGTTATCAGTTGTTTTTTTCTTGAGAGAGAGAGCACAAACTGTCACCCTGGGTAGAGTGTTGTGGCATCACAGCTCACAGCAACCTCCAGGTCCTGGGCTCAAGCTATTCTCTTGCCTCTGCCTCCCAAGTAGCTGGGATTACAGGTGCCCGCCACAACACTTGGCTATTTTTTGGTTGCAGCCATCATTGTTGTTTGGCAACAATCCAGCCCGGGCTGGATTCGAACTTGCTGGCGCAGGTGTATGTGGCTGGTGCCTTAGCCGCTTGAGCCATAGGCGCCAAGCCTAGTTATCATGCAAATGTCTTCTCCCATTCTGTCGGTTGGCTGTTTGCCTTAGTTGTGGTGCCCTTAGCTGTTGATTTGCAGTTTCTTTATGGAACCTGGGGCTAGAGGTCTGGTGCTGAGTAAGCCCCAAGCCTAAGCCTGAGAGCTTCACTTGGAGTCTGGGTCCGTGGGTGCTGGCCTTATGACTAAGGCTGCAGGGGCCAGCTTCGCATTGGGGTGGGACTAAAGCCAGGCACTGCTGGGGTCTGCCTGGCAGTGTTGTGGGGCCAGAGGCCACTACAGCTGTGCAGTCCTGGAGCTTGGGGCCATGGGGGCATTTCCCAGCATGGGGTTTACTGGGGCAGGCTTGGTGTTGGAGTCAAAGGCAAAGTACAAGTGCACTTTCCTCCCCTTCCTCTATGTAAAGGCTCTCTGTCTACACCCTCCAGCCTGGGGTTAGGGGTGTGTGACAGTGTCCCTCCTCTCACTTCACTGACTTTTCTTAGTTCTGTGCTACACTCAGGCGCTATAATATCTCGGCTGGTTTCCTTAGCTCTTGTAAACACTTGGATAACTGTTCAAATTGATGTTTCTGTGGAAAATCTTACTCCACTATCTTGCTATAGTCTTGTGAGAGACTGGATATAATTATTGAAGAAGCTTAAGGTTGGGAGATTGATTCTGTGTTAGTTCCTGTTTTCCTGACAAGCAGAAAGTATAATCTTCTTTTCATGTTCAAGGAAAATGTTTAAAATATAGATTATAGTGAATTGATGGCAAGTTGGAGAAGAACATAAAGGAGGAAGGACCTGTCCATAACAGCCAGGAAATTTTCTCAGGAAGCAAATCTGAAGACCTAGTTCCCACTGGAGTTCATAATTTTTGTCGGCATCCCTTCACGTACAGTTGTATAATTTTCCTCAACATTAGGCCTATTTGGTAAAAGGAAAAAGAAGATAGTGTATAAATTGATGATTTAAATGTCAGTTAGTATAGTGTGCGACACCAAAGCAGAAAAAGGTTCTATCGAGACTTGATTTTATAAGGATTGCTAGTTACCCGTTCTGCATTATTCACTACTCAAGAAAATTTCTGAGTTATGTTCACATGGTCTTTCCTTATTACTTCTGTCTTTGATAAGGTTATTAGGATAAGCTGCATTTTTCTGTGGTAACAAATGAAGTTTGAACTCTCAGGGGTTTAACAGTGATCCCCAGCCTTTTTGGCATGGGGGACTTTTTCCACAGATAGAGGGTGAGGGATATAGTTTTGGGATGACTCAAGTGCATTACACTTATTGTGCATTTTATCTCTATTAATTACATTGTAATATATAATTATATTATACAATTCACCACAATGCAGAATCAGTGGGAGCCCTGAGCTAGTTCCCTCGCATGCTCAACTCACAGTAGGGCTCACGCTCCTATGAGAAGTGAAAACTGCCATTGATCTGTCAGGAGATGGAACTCAGGCCGCCCTGCGAGCCAGGGGAGCAGCTGTAAATACTGATGAAGCTTTGCTTGCTCACCTGTCACTCACCTCCCAATGTGCTGTCTGGTCCCTAATAGGCCGCAATCTGGTACTGGTCTGTGGCATAGGGGCTGGGGACTGCAGGTTTAACACATATAATTTTATTTCTTGTTCAGACAAAATCTGCTGAGTATTGGGTAATCCTCCAGGGCATCTGTTTTCCAAGCAGTAATCCAGATTGGTTCCTTTGTGTGGCCCTGTCATCCCAACGTGTGTCCTCTAGGCAGGGAAAAAAGAAAGCTGGGGAGTAGCACACTGGCTCCTGAATAGTTATGACTAAATATGACACATGTCCCTTCTGCAAACTTGGTCTTAATTCTAAACAAGTGGGCTGGAAATTATGGTGGTGGAACGTAGATTTTAGTGATCAGCAGATGGGTTGATCACAACTGAGAAAAACTGATCTCTCATTTGGAATAATTGTTTATTAAACTGTTAAATATTAAATTACATGTGTATGTAATACAGGGTGGCCGTAAAGTTTGTGGGCAATTTAAAATAGTGTGCCTCATCTATGGTGCATATTTTTATCTATAATAATAATAATAAAAAAGCAATAAAAACCAAAACAGAAAAAAAAAAAAATAGTGTGCCTTTTAAAATGGCACACGAACTTTATGGCCACCCTGTGTATATTTAACAAAAGATACAGGCATGACTGCGGAGTCATTTATGTCAATTCAATCCTTATAAAGGCAGAAATGATGTTACTGAGATTTGCAGGATCCCTGTTGGGCCCTGTTCTAGATCTTCTTTTTTAATTTGAATTCTTTTTCTTAGAATTGCACTGTCTACATCTCATATTACTCCCTTCTCTTTGGTCTATATTGGGTTGCAATTCTCTACTTGAATTTGAATGTGAAAAATTTCAGCCTTGACTACTCAGTATCAACTGTCTTTTGTGTCAGCTACTTTTGTTCCTATTAGCTAAGGCAACAAATCCATCTAATAAAAACCATTTTGGAAGTGAAATGATGTATAGGATATTTTTGACAGAAAAAAAGTGCTCCACAAAATATCTTCTACCTGAGAAATTATGTCCAAGCTTGTTTGGAGCTGTACCAGGAAGAATTTTATATCTCTTTTTGGCTTTAGGCAGGGAAAATAACTAGTTCTGGGATGAGTTAAGATTATAATGTCAGTGGTGCCCCCTGGAGTTGTGCAACACAGCAACATTACTTTTGGCCGAATTTGCCTTAATGACTCCCATTCCTCAAACCCATTCATTTCTGGTCATCTCTGTCTCTCATAATAATAAATCCATCTTGATCTAATTAGCTGTATCTTTTCAATAAAATACTTAGCTATTAGGACTTTTTGTTTAAATATTTTAATTATGTGATCTGCAAGTTATGTAAACTGTACCCCAAACTTTGCAGAGAATTGTTCCATCAAATATATATACTCAAGGATTTTTCATAAATTGTGACATTTTTGTGTTGCCTAATAATGTCCCTTTGATCAATAATTTTTAAAATCCAAGAAATGTCATTTTTTCTTTTTCTTTCTTTCTTTCTTTTTTTTCTAGAGACAGAGTCTCATTTTGTCATCCTCAGTAGAGTGCTGTGGCATTACAGCTCATAGCAACCTCCAGCTCTTGGGCTTAGGTGATTCTCTTGCCTCAGTCTCTGGAGTAGCTGGGACTATAGGCGCCCACCACAACGTGAGCTTTTTTTTTTTTTTTTTTTTTTTTTTTTGTTGTTGTTGTAGTACTTTTGGCCAGGGCTGGGTTTAAACCCACCATCCTCAGTATATGGGGCCAGTGCCCTACTCATTGAGCCACAGGTGCCACCCAAAAGCCAAGAAATTTCTAATTGGAAGATACTATAGTCATTATTTAATTAAATATTGATTTTTTTTTTTTAATGAAAGAGGAATTACTGAAGATTCCAGAAAACAAGGGGAGGCTGGATGCAGTGGCTCATGCCTGTAATTCTAGCACTCTGGCAGGCCAAGATTGCTTGAGTTTAGGAGTTTAAGACTAGCCTGAGCCCCAATTTCTACTAAAAAACAAGAAATAGAAAAACTAGCTGGTTGGGGCAGTGAGTGGCTATAGTCCTAGCTACTTGGGAGGCTGAGACAAAAGGATTGCTTGAGCCCAAGAGTTTAAGGTTGCTGTGAGCTATGATGACACAGCTCTCTACCCAGGGCAACAGAGCGAGACTCTGTCTCAAAGAAAAAAAAAAAGAAAGAAAAGAAAAGAAAACAAGAGGAACAAAATATACTTAACCTCACATATTCTGACTTCAAGACCAGGATTATTTCTTTCCATTAGTTACATATGTTGTTCAAATGTAAACAGATTTTGTTTTTATATTCTCTATTCACATAGATTGTTACCCAAGATTATTCTTTGGGACCACAACTTCCTCATGGCATTTTTCACCTCTGCATTTCTGAGGGTATATATTAAGGGGTTTAACATGGGTGTTACCATGGTATAAAACACAGCCACAGCTTTATCAATGGGGAAGGTGATCATGGGCCGAAGGTACACGAATATACAGGGTACAAAGAATAGGACGACTACAGTAATATGGGAGGCACAAGTGGAGAAAGCCTTCCGCTGCCCTTCAGTGCTGTGAGTCCTTAGGGAGCAAAGGATGAGGACATAGGAGGTGATAAGAATAGAAAAAATGAGCATACACATCAGCCCACTGTTGGCAGCAACAAAGAGTCCAAAGAAGTGTGTGTCAGTGCAGGAGAGTTTCAGAAGAGGAAAGAGGTCACAGATGAAATGGTCAATGACATTGGGCCCACAGAAAGGCAACCAGGCCATGAAGAGAATTTGAATCCCAGCGTGGAGAAGTCCCCCGACCCAGGCCGTGGCCACCAGGAGGCCGCACACCTGCCTGTTCATTGTGACCATGTAGTGCAGAGGCTTGCAGATGGCCACGTAGCGGTCATAGGCCATCACCACCAGCAGGATGATCTCCACCCCCCCAAAGAAATGTTCTGCAAAGAGCTGAGTCATGCACCCACCGAAGGAGATAGTTTTCTTTTCAGCGAGTAAATCGAAGATCATTTTGGGAGCCATGGTAGAAGAGCAGCAGCCATCTATGAAGGACAAAAAAGACAGAAAAAAATACATGGGGGAACCCAGGGCTGGGCTGGTGGTGATCGTGACCATAATGAGCAGGTTGCCCGCCAGGGTGAGGAAGTAGATGACTGTGAACACGGCGAACAGGAGTTTCTGCACATCTGGGTTCTGCGTCAGGCCGAGCAGGATGAATTCTGTCACATTATTCACTTGCTCCATGAATCCAGTGAGGTGTTTGGATCATTGATTTATCTGTGAATAGGACAAGGAAGGACTACAATTGTGGCACATACATCTTCAACAAGAAAATAACATCTATCGTGCATATTTTTATCTATAATAAAAAAAAAATAATAAAAAAAAAAAGAAAGAAAATAACTTCTGTTAGGATTATTTTCTGTACCACTGATGGAATTCCCAAGCAGATAAGCATAAAACTTCAGCTGGGGTCATAGTATTAGTGCATGATGACACCTGTCCCTTTTCTCCCTCTGGCACAGACACAGCCCACAGACATGTATTCATTCATACATACAAACATGGTCCCCTGATATTGACGTGCTAGTCAACTTTCTCAGACATCACCATAGTATTTTTTTTTTTTTTTCTCATAACAAAACAGGAATGGAAAGAGAACCACACAGAGCGGCAGAGGCTTGGATTCAAGAGTCTCCTCCTCCGTGTTTCTCTCCAGTCACGTGTGCTGATGAGGCTACAGTGCAGCTTGTTATTGGTGTTACACTTGTTTCAGGCTGACTATAAAACATCAGGTGGGTTTAATTTGAAATTAAGGATGATGCAGTCACATTTCAGAATCAAATGAACAGAGTGAATGTTTGGGGCTGCAGTAAGATGCCTCCTGGCTGGTAGATTAGTGAGTTTGTGCTACATCTGGACAGAATTGTCTAAGAACACCACCAGACACCCCTGGAGGAAGCACATCCTGAAGAGGATAACACAACATGAGGCAATGCCATATTCCCTACGTTTATTTGTAACTTCAGAATTTACTATCTGGAGAGCTTCTGTCATGTTTACATTTCAGAGGCATTTTGCAAATCAAAACTCAGTGTAAGGAAGACTATGAAAAATAATCTGGATCTGTTTAGAAAACAGATACTTTTTTTTTTTTTTACATTGATGACATTTATTTTATTATTTTATTTTATTTTATTTTTTAATTATTAAATCATATCTGTGTACATTAATACGATCATGGGGCACCATACGCTGGTTTTATAGGTTGTTTGACACATTTTCATCACACTGGTTAACATTGCCTTCCTGGCATTTTCTTAGTTATTGTATTAAGACATTTATATTTTACATTTACTAAGTTTCACATGTACCCTTGTAAGATGCACCGTAGGTACAATCCCACCAATCACAAAAATCTCTGGAAACAGATACTTTTCATATGAGGAAACAAAAGCCCCACAATTTACAGGACAGAGCGTGTTCTCTAGAATTAGATAGATTATTTTTACATTCCATTTTCACTGATCATTAGCCACATGATGTTGTGTATAAATCTTGTCTATCTCAGTATTAGAGTGCCTAAATTCTTCATTTGTAAGGGAATGATAAATGGCCCAGAGGTATTGAAGAATATTGGTATTACATATAATAAAGTTTGTACCTTAAAGGTAAATACTATATGTATAGCTTACCACACATTCCAAATTGTGATAAAAAGAACAAAAATGAAAAAATCTCATGTATCATTATTCTTATCCTTAAAATATTTGATTGTTGTAATGTTAAGAGAAAATAAATGAATTATTAATAAGTACTCAACTCAAGAAGTAAAAACCTCAGAAAAAGGTGGAATACAGAAATCAATATATCAGGAAATAGAAAAATATTAGACTTGATAAATAAACTCAAAAGCTTTTTGATGTTTAAAAAGTACGAGTAAGGCCAGATGAGGTGGCTTATGCCTGTAATCCTAGCACTCTGGGAGGCCAAGGCAGGTGGATTATCTGAATTCAAGAATTGGAGACTATCCTGAGCCAGAGCAAGACCCTGCCTCTAAAAATAGCCCAGCTTATGGCAGGCACCTGTAGTTCCAGCTAATCGGGAGGCTGAGGCAAGAGGATTGCTTGAGCCCAAGAGTTTGGGGTTGTAGTGAGCTATGAGGCCATGGCCCTCTACTAAGGGTGACAAAGTGAGACTCTGTCTCAAGAAACAAAAGTGAAAACAAAACCCAACCGAATAAAACTGATGAATACAAGTAATCTCAATGAAAGCAAGTATGGCCAAATTCCAAAAGAACATTATTTGTGAAGAATATTTAAAAAGATTTTTGTGTATAGCTCATAAAAGATTTTTAGAATAACCGAATAGGCATTTCCCAAAACAAAGTAAAATTTCACTTAATGCCATTCCCAAAAAATGAAAAAGAGAAAAAAACAAGAAAAAAAATGAATAGCATGTATTAAAGACTTCAAATAAGTCATAGACCTATTAAAAACCAGAAAAACAATAAGATTAATATATCTCTAATCTCTGGGTAAGGAAAGAGATTTTTAAACAAAAACATAATGGTACAAAATAGGATAAAATTGATGAATTCTTCTACATAAATATATAGAATACAGGGGAGAAATATTTTCAACAAGTGTGACAATTATTATTATAGTTTTATTATATATTTATTATAATAAATAATAAATTTAATATTATATAATATATTTATAGTGTTATTGTTATTATAGTTTTAAATAAATTAAAAGTTTACTAACCTTACTACAAAAATAGAAGCAAAACTAATAAAAAACAATCTTAGAAAAAACATTAGGCATCTAAAAAATTTCATAAGTCACGTGCAATTTAAAAACAATGAAAAGCTAACTGGTGAACTGGTCAAGATTTAGGACAGTTATATTATTCAGTGCTGGTGAGTGTGTTGATATAAAACATTCTAGGAAGAAGTTTGACCCGATATTATAAGGGTTTAATAATTCGTGGTCACCTCTCTTGTTACAGTATTCCTTGTTTTTACAGATTTATTCTTAATAAAAATTATGTGTACAGGTTGTGTTTCATAATATTTTTATGATAATGAAAAAGTAAAAGCAATTGGGCGGTGCCTGTGGCTCAAAGGAGTACGGTGCCAGTCCCATATGCCGGAGGTGGCGGGTTCAAACCCAGCCCCTGCCAAAAACTGCAAAAAAAAAAAAGTAAAAGCAATCCAAATGTCTACATAAAGAGGAAAAGTCAAATGAATTATAGTGATGATATGTCAAGTAGACATTATTATTTGCAAGAAAAATTAATGATTTGGAAAGATTCTTTCAATATAATATTGAGTGGAAATATAAAATAGCTTATGTATATTATGATCTTAATTGTCTAAAATGTCATATTTCCATAGAAAATCATCTGAAAAAAGTATGTGAAAGACTAATCACATTTATGTGAATTATGAAATTCAAGGCAATTTTTGTGTTCTTTTAAAAAATTTCTTTTTTTAAAAAAATTATTTTTAGAGACAGAGTCTCATTTTGTCACCCTCGGTAGAGTGCGTGGTGTCACAGCTCACAGCAACCTCCAACTCTTGGGCTTAGGTGATTCTATTGCCTCAGCCTCCCAAGTAGCTGGGACTACAGGTGCCCGCCACAATGCCTGGCTATTTTTTGTTGCAGTTTGGCCGGGCAGAGTTCGAACCCGCCACCCTCAGTACATGGGGCCGGTGCCCCACCCACTGAGCCATAGGTGCTACCCTAAAAAATTTCTGATCTGAATCTTCCACAAAGGAAATATATTGCCTTTATGTCAGTAAAACAATTTAATAAAATAAATTTTATTTTCTAATGAGACCTGGGTTTCTAATATCCTGAGTGACTGTTTTTTCTTAGTAGGCTGGGTATACTAGTTATTATTCATAAAAATATGTGGCAGTAGAAAAATATATTTAAATCCAACTCACCTGTAAATTGATAACCCTATCACCATGATAAAAAATGACTAATAAGGAAAACAAGTAACAGATTCATTCCAAACAAGCCATCTTATTTGTAGAGAACAGTTTGCATGGAGATTGCATTCACTGATCCATGGCAACCTTCTGCTTTATAGGTTCACCTATTTTTAACTTAAGTATAATGTATCTTTTCTTCAATGAGTGACTTAAAAATGGTTGCTAGGAGAGACTTCCTAAATAAAGTTGAGTTAGTGGGCTGAGTTTATTTTGCTCTATAACAGTGTTTTTCAACCTTTTAAAAATCTCACAGCACACTTGAATCTATAGTTAAGCTTTCACAGCACACTTAAATTATTTTGATCAAAAAAAAGTAAAAAAGAAGAATATACTTACAATGCTTTGAATTTCTTTTGAAAATAATTTAATTAATGATCTTTAAAATTTCCGTGGCACACCTAAGATCCTCTCACGGCGCACTGGTTGAAAATCACTGCTCTATAGGGTCAAACCACTATGGATAGGGTGCCAGCAATCCAGCTCAGGGCATGAATTTCTTTAGTTAGCGTCCATAGGTTTATTTTGGCTCCCATTAGTCTTCAAAAGAAATTGAAGGGGGCAAAACCCCTCTAACCATCAAAGCACAACTTTCTCTAAGTTTCCTTATAACACATTTTCTAGTCTTTCTTGATGACCAGGTGAAGTGTATTATAAAAACCACTTGGTCTGAGAGCCACCCTGATTTAAAGCCCTGAAACTAGCAAACAGCATTAAAGCAAAAAGATTAGGGATTGCATGTACCATGAAATCAGAAGCAAATCAAAGGCACCTTGGAATAGCAGGTCCCCAAAGTCATCTATTTTAAGCCTTTTTCTTAGTAAGCCTGTGCGCAGTCTGAAGATTGCTCCCCTTTGGTCCCAAGGGTTTGGTCCAAATGAGTTGCAAACAGAACCAAACAGCATTTGTGATTTGTAGTTGATTATGCTTACGTGGTCTTCGTGGGTCAGCAATCATCAGAGTCCCATCTTTATAAACGTTTTCAAATGTAGGTTCAGGGAAATATTTTATGGATATTACTCAAGTACAAGAAGTTAGGGGTGCTCTGACCTCTCAGCTCCCAGAAGATTAAAATCAGCAGCTCGAGCCAAGATGGCAGCCAAACCAATTTATCCTTGTTCTCGTTCTCTCTCTCTCTCCTCTCTTTCTCTCTCTGTTTCACAGGACATCTGTGTCCAAAGAGTGAGGAGAGAGCCAAACTAGCCTGTCTTAACAGCCTCTCTTGGGAGATTAGGAAGTGCTGTTAGAGCCCACGAAACTAGGCACAGAAGGTCCTGTTCATGGAAATTTAGTTGCGTGAACCATGAGCCTGTCCCACAGAGTTAGGTATTATATGGGTATGTTGGGTAGGTAGACCTTTGTTAGTTTCCTGCAGAGGAGATATTTTCTGTTTCTTTCTTTCTCATAGAACTCCATTTTGTTCTTTTGTCAGGTGGCCGTGTGTTTAGGGCAAAGTGGGGTCTCCTTAGGCCAGCGGTGTGAATTCAGATTAGCCAAGACCAATTATAGGGAGGAATGAGCCAGATAATGTGTGAAAATGTCTGAGTCAGTGCAAAACTGCTATTATTAATGCCCTGAGGATAGACACGTGTAAAGTAGAGAAACTGCTCTTTAATATTAAATAACGGAGGCATGCTGATGAGTGAGAGCTTCACTGGCTCTCCTACTGACTACTAATCTTGGTTCTTCAGCCTCTTTATACTTGAGTTTCCACATCTGTAAGGAAAGGGTGGTGATGGTACCTACCTCCCAGGACTGTTTTGAGGATTATAGGAGATGATGCGCATAAAGTAATTAGAATAGTGCTTGGCAAAGTGTAAAAGCTCACTGTCATCTGTTGCCACTCTCTGTGGAGGAAATCAGGACTCACGTGTGACTGATTCAGGTCTCCTAGAAGAATTGTCTCAACTCATACATAGTAGCTTGGCTTTCTTACTCTTGTGGTTGGGAGGATCAAGGAAGTTCCAGAAATTATCAGAGAAGGAAGGCCAATTTTTTAGGTATTGAATACTCATTCATAAGTCATAATTATGAAATGTTTCTATGAGAGTCTGATTTTCCCTCCACTAACAAATCTGATAGCGGAGTAAGATTCCCCGAAATGGTTGTAGAGGGAGATGAAGGAAACGTAGATACAATGGGAAGTAACAAATAATCAGCACTTTTCCACCAGTCACTTTGCTAAGTGTAGTCCCTGTAAGGAAGATATTAATTTCATTTTAGGCATGAGGAAATTGATGCTCCCTCTGAACAAGTATCATTTAATCAAGGTCAACAAGCTAATTATTGGTAGATTTTGAATTTAAATTCAGGTTGATTTAAATCTGAGCCCGGGCTCTAACTCTTATGGTAGTATACTTGACTAGACACTGATTCCCTGACGTGTCTCATCTGTTGGGTGTGGTCGGAGAGGAGGTGCTGACACAGGCTAGCTGTGAACTATTTAGCAGCTTTGGCTGTGCCAGTAGTGGCAAGCAGAACGTATTCCTCAGTCAGACCCCATGTGCTGCGACTGTCCATAAAAGAGGAGCACGGAGAAAAGAGAACATCTTTCATCTTCCCTTTCTACCCAGCCTGCATCCCCGGAACTGGGAACTGCCTGAGCACCATCTTGGAAGGTTTTTTTTTTTTTTTTGAGACAGTCTCACTTTGTTGCCCAGGTTAGAGTGCTGTAGCATCACAGCTCACAGAAACCTCAAATTCCTGGTTTTAAGTGATTCTCCTGCCTCAGCCTCCCAAATAGCTGGGACTACAGGTGCCCACCAGAATGTCCAGGTAATTTTTTCTATTTTTAGTAGAGATGGAGGTCTTGCTCTTGCTCAGGCTGGTCTTAAACTCCTGACCTTAAGCCATCCTCTCACCTTGTGCTCACCTCAAAGTGCTAGGATTACAGGTGTGAGCCACCAGGTCTTGCCTCCTTCTTGAAAGTTTTGATTCTGAAAATTTCCTGATGCCTGTGGAATGGAAAGGAACACTGAGCAGAAATTCTGACTTAGGACAAGAAACATCCTCTATGTGAATGGGATGTAGATATATACGTAGTAGATAATAACCTGGATATGATTTTCAATCTTCTGTTTACTGTAGAGCTCTATGCTTGTCACTTAACATGCTCGTCACTTAATATGCTTGAGCCTATAAATCAGCCTTACATTAGGGTTATCAAAGATAGTATGTAAAATCCAACTAGGAAATTGTTTGGAAATTTGGAAAATATTTTCTGGATTAAATTGAGAGGAATGTTTGCATTTTCCATTGCCACTATACTGTTGACTATCTTTATTGAACCCTGACTAAGCTGTGTGATTTTGGGCAAGTTACTCAACTTCTCTGAACCCCATATTTCTCTTATGCAAAATAGAGATAATATTACATCCTAGGGTTGCATAAGAATCAAATTAGTCAAGGGGGAAATGGTATTGAGAGTGAATAGTTTTTCTAAGATGGGAGAAACTTGATGTTTAAATCATAGTGGAAAGAAGCTATGGAGGGGGGAGCATGAGAGCAAGGGAGAGAGAGAGAGAGAGAGAGAGAGAGAGAGAGAGAGAGAGACCAACCTGAGCAAGAGAGACAGAGAAAGGAATAGGAGAGAAAGGGGTAATCATTACAGGTATGTTGGGTGGGTGATTGCCCACTGAGCAGCTATTTCCTATCTTCTTTCTTTCTCATAGAATTCCATTTTGTTCTTGTGTCAGGTGGCCATGTATTTGGAGCAAAGTGGGATCTATTCAGGTAATAGGTGTGAATTCAGATAAATTGAAACCAGTTACGACAATGCTCTTCCCTTTCCAGTGAGTGATTTATAATTAGGCATGTGACACAATTCTAGCCCATGAGACAAAAGAGAAAAACTGTGGGAGATCTTCTGTGTGATACTTTTCCAACCCTAAAAGGAGTATCACAAGATAAAATGTCTATTTTCTGAACCATGACTTCTGTAAGGGATTATGGAATTGCCACTCAGGGGTGACCACTGGAATTTTGGACTGGGCAGTTACTGGAGACAGCTAAAAGTGTGCCCATTTGAAAAGTGATTGCGAGTTTGTTATTGGACTTGAGTTGAATCGCTTTTATTACTGAAGGATATGCTTTATTTTGAGACGTGGAATATACATGTGCTGTATCAGATAATTGTTCTAGCAGGCAGGGGAATGAATAGAAGGAGTTTCTTTATTAAAGAGAAACGCATGTTCAAGAACAGGTGATATTTAGTCAAGTATCACAAGGATGGAAAAACAAGGATCCAATACTAGTATAAAACCAATAAATAAACAACTACACTCTCATACGAGAGAAAAACACAAGTATAGTCTAGTGAGGGGGAGGGGAGAGGAGGGACAAGTGGGAGGGGACCAGGGAGGGTGATTGGCAGGCTCTCAACTAATGTGCACAACGTGAGGGTGTTCAGCACGCCCCCTGGGTGAAGGGCTCAACTACAACTTGAACTTTACCTTAGAAAGGAAAACAATGTAACCTAAAAAGTTGCATTCTTGCATTAATCTGAAATTAAAAAAAAAAAAAATAGGTAAAAGGGGAACTGATTGCAGCCATAGGTAAGAGGCTGCTTTGCCTCTGAGCCCTCTGTTTCATGTCAAGGTACCTAACCTCATGACTGAAAGAGCCCCTTCCAATGGTCAGTTGTTAGAAGATGCCTAACAAGCAGCATAGTGTGAAGAGGGTGGCTCCAGAGTGGAGGCCGTCACTCAGTATGGAAATCAGCAGCATAGAGAACAGTTGTATGGAGAGGGAAAAGGTCATGGGCAGACCTGCGAGTGGTGTTCCTCAGGGCATATCACAGGAAGGCATATGGTCTGTGATATGGGCCTCACATACCTGATGGTAAACGAAATCCTGGATTGTAGCAGATGAAGGGTCTGGGTGAAAATTAGTTCAAATGGCAAAAAAGGAGAAGTAATTGCTGCTAATATGAGAATGAAAAAATGAGTAATAAAAAAAAGTAAAATTTACTATTACCTTAGTGCCAACATATGAGGGTAGGAGCAAAAGGGAAATACTATATATTAGCTTTATTTACCGAAAATCATAAAAGTGAAGTTGTTCATTCATAGAAACCACATTCTTCATTTAATGGTGGAGATCAAATGCCTCCCCCACCCCCAATTCAAAAAGCATTCCAGCCATGAATTTAAGAAGTCACCTATGTGATACATCTTGATGACACTAAAAACACCTTGTGAGTACACATTTGGAATACTTCTAAGGTTGTTTTGTCTTTGGGTTCTTATTTGACAGAAGAACAAGTGTGAGAAATAACAGTCAGACATTGCTGTCTCCCAGGTGCACACAAAGGAGGTTTAACAACACAGCCATGTGTCACTGTGACTGATAACCTATGTGTCTTTGTTTAATTTGTGGTGAGTCACCACCCCAGTCACCGGGAAAGTGTGGTATCTGGGAAAAGATTGTTTCTGTTTGGACAAGAAGAGACTAATACTTCAATTTTACTTGCCATGTGGTGTGTGAAACAATAATTTTCCTGATGTCGCTTCATGGTTAAATGGAGAGTTTGGAAGTTCACTGATGAGAAAATGCTTTAGGATGATGATTTGAAGCCCTTAATTATTGTAATACCTTTGGAATCAGACTGACCAAAAAATTAAGTGAATCTGACTTTAGAAAAATGAAAACTGCAATACCTCTGTTAACATTTGATAACATTTTAGATAACTATGGATGATGCATGGACAGATTAATCCAGTTGTAAGAAAAGTAAAAAAAAAAAATTCTTTAGGGATATGGTCACTGTTTCATGTCCTTTTTTAACCTTTTTTTACTCAGATGACTGGGTCAGTGTGTCCTGGGTGTGGGGTGAGAAACCTGGTTGACCAGCAGCTCCAGCCCACCACTGTGAAACCTGGGTGACTGAGAGAACCCCTGCCTGGGTGACTGGGCACCAGCAGTCCACACCCTGTGTGGGTGGCTTTGCCTCTGAAATCCCCAGAGCCAACTCTGAAGCATCCTTGTGCCCAGGTCCAAGGCTCTGCCCCTGTAGCTCTAGGGCCCTCACTAGTCGGCAACTACAGTGCTGAGAATCCAGAGTGGTGCCTGGACCCCAAGACCTCACAACTGAGTCTCTACCACTACTGCTGGGCTGGCAGAACCTCTCTGAGGTCCAACATTTCCCTCAGGACCCTCAGCCCTAACCAGCTGTCACTCCAAGTCTTGGTTCTAGAGAATCCCCAGCAAAGGGAAGCCAGATGAGAAGAAACCAGCAAAAGACCTTGGCAACATCAACAAACAAAATAGTTCAACATCACCAAAAGAACACAGTGGAGTTACAGCCATGGACTCCACCCACAAGGAAATTGTCAAGATGACAGGAATGGAATTCAGAATATAGATGGCAAATAAAATGACTAGAATTGAAGAGAACATTGAAAACCAAAAAAAAGAAGCAAAAAAAAAAAAAAATTCCAGAAAATCAATGAAAAATTTGAAAAATTCACTAGAGAGTTAGACAACATAAGAAAGGATATAACTAAATTTAAAGAAAAGAAAATCATTCAAGGAATTTCAAAATGAAGTTGAAAGCTTTAACAACAGGCTAGATCATGGAGCAGAAAGAATCTCAGGGCTTAAAGTCAAGGCTGTCAAGATAACATTGTCATTCAAAGAAGCAGAGAAGAGTATAAAAACGTCTGAGCAATCACCAAAGAGACAGGGGACGGTGTGAATCATTCAGATTATAGGTATCCTGGAGGGTGAAGAAAAAAGACTTAAATGGAAAACCTATTTGAGAATTTTACTGAGGAAAGCTTCCTGGACATTGCCAGAAATTTAGACATGCAGTTATAAGATGGACATTGACCAACAGAAAGATTCATAGCAATCAGGTCACCTCCAAAACACATAACCAACCTGGCCAAAGTCAAAATGAAGAAGAAAATTCTGCAAACACAATTCCTCTGGATGGAATAGGAGTTGAAGTCTTTCTAGTTCAGTTGAGACATTGAGTCAGTATCTGAACCTCCTCTGTGACCTCAGTGAGGAAATTTCCTCAGGGATAAGCAACTTGAATGAAACTCCAAGTTACTATTCACATAGCTTTTAAAGTCCTTCATGTTCCAGTTCATGTTACCAAAATGATTTATTGCATAATATTTTAGACCAGGAAAATAGGCTATTAAGAGATCAGTTTAAAGTGCAGGGGCACAAAAACCCAATCAGGTGAAGATGTATTGTTTATAGGTGAAGATTCCCAAATTATCTGTTTCTAAGAAAAAATGTTTAAAAAACAAAGATAATTAATTCCTGGGAGGGCAAAACCTTAGCTATAAGGATAGGTCCTTGAATGTTACCAGTATCACTATGATTCAGGAAGCAGCTGTTTTCTTATTTTAAGGGGAGAATAAGAGAGAGGCATTAAATGTTAGAATAATTGTACCTCTTGTTCTGTGACATAGATTTAGGTGCTGGGGAAGATCGGAAGATTCTCTGTAGTACCTGAGAACTTTGGATTTCAAAGGCAGCATAGAATTTTCTTTTCCTTTTCCTTGAATTTCAAAGGCACTGTAGTTTTGGAAATGCTGAATCCATTTGGAAAAATGTGTACTATTTTGACATTCCCTGACTTTTGTAATATTGTCCCATCAGGGAGGACTTGGAAAATATACATGACATAACATGTTATTTGAACAGCTACCTTTAATGGTTAATTCTCATTTCTGAATACATTGGGCCTTCTCCTCAACTGCAGAGGCAACCACAGTAAGTTATCTAGAATTGCTGATCTTTAATAGAGGTTCTTACATTGCCTCTTTCTCCTAGGGAATTTATAATTCAAACAGGGCGTTACTTGCGATATTTGATGATGGATCACGTCTAGATATTTTAAGATGTTTTTCAAAAATATTTTTCTCCTCACTGTATATGGGTATATCATCAACCTATCAAGAAAAGTTTAGATTTTATGGGGTCCTGAGTTAATTTCTAGGCTTCTGAGTGTGGAGAGTATGGCAGCTGGGTGGGTCTGTGGAGGTTTCCACCATGGGGAGGGTGTGCGATATGATGGTTTGGATAGTCAGAGATGAGCTTATGCACAGATACTCATTTTCTTGAAAGAATGCTCTGACTTTGAAGATTTCTAGGGATGAAAGAGAGGGAAAAATCTCACCTTGTACTAATACAAGGAGATGTGAGAGGCAACTGTGAATAAAGAAAGGCAGAGTGGAGGCAGAGCTGAGACAGGGTGTGTGACCACCACTGGGGTCAGGACAGCTCAGCATGGGAGGGAGGGAGGACAGGATGCAGAGTCTGTTTTTCAAGGGAAATCTTTGGCTCTAAAACTGAGATCCAAAAAGCAAATGTATTAAAACACAGAATCTGCAAGGAAAGAGTATACCCTCTGCTGTGGTTGGCAATCTATATTGAACTCCATGCTTAGAGACACTTTTTGTTTTGAGTCTATTCAAATTCTCAAACATTGATCTAACCAGGTGGGACTTTGTTTATGCTACAGTAGATGTGGTCCCAGAAATATGGCTGAATTTATTCATCCCTGAACTCAGTCCTACCCCTCCTTCTTAGTTAGAGAATCAAGACAGATATTACTAAAGATGAGAGAAGAAAATCATTTTTAATTCATAATAAGGCATCTTAAGGAAGGCAAGATGTGGTGGTGAAAAAAAAAATCGCTGTTTTGGGGATTAGTAGACCTGAATTCTTATTGTTGTCTGCTACAAATCAATTATCTGTTTTTTCTTGGACTTTACCTCACTGGCCCTTGGTTTTCTCATCTTTAAAGCACCTATAAATTGATAAATGCAAAGAACTTGAGGATTTCTAATGTATAACTCTAGAGTCTTGTCCAATGGGTCCTTGAACTCATTAACCTCTGACTCTATATTTCATATCTTAGCAAAAGGACTACAAGGCATTTCTTGTGATCACAGGTGGTAGCTTTAGGTACTAGTCCACTTGTCCAAACTTTAGCACTGCTGATTCTAAGAAGTGAACTGGATCCCAACTGGAGAGGCACTGAATAAATGCTGAACAGCTAGAGACAGATGTCCTATAATAGATTTGAATACAGCCTTATCACCTTCTTTTATCATTATGACTTTGGAGAAGTTGTTTTTCTCCTAACCAAAGTTTCCTTTTCTTTAAAAGTTTTCCTTTTTGTTAAAATATAGATAACTAACCTCATGACACTGTTGTGAGGATTAGGTGAAAGAATGCATGTAAGGCATTTAGTATAGAGCTGAGCACATGGCAAACAGCAAAAATGAACAATTATCATAGGGAGTATGTGGTATAAACATAAATCTCTGCATGCTATTAAGAAGGAGGAAAAGCAGAGTGATAGCAAAGGTTTGCATGTCAACCTGCTTGAGTATATGGAATTTGAACAAGCGAGAAAAGTTTCTCTGTTGGGGAAGAAGTTTGTCTGTTGAAGTCCTTGACTCTCATTTGCAGTCCGAGGGTCTTCCTGCTAGATTGACACTTTTTTCTATTTCTCATTTCTGTAAAAATATGGGTATTAGAGGGTTTAAGTGGTTCAGGTGCACTATTGGTCTTTGGACTAGGAAAGAAGAAGAAACTGATCCTGTGTGAGGTTTGCCAATTAACAGTGGACATCAAGGACGTCGGTGTCAACATGAGACCGTTTTGTTTGTATGTTTATGTCTGTGGGGGATTGGAAAAAACATGAAATTCCTAAGAGAGAACTGTTTTTTACATTTATTCCTATTACTTCAAGATTTGCAAGAACCTGAGCTAAGGAGTGAAATAATGAAGATGAATGAGTCAAGTTTGGGGTTTTCTGTCTGATTTTGATCTTGTAATACAACCTTTTGCACAGACTTTCCGGAAGTTATAAAATCATATTAGTCAGTTGTTGTTTCTCTCAAAGGTCTTCTTCTCTAGGGAAGAGTTGGCAATTAGAAGGGTACCCAACTTTATTCTCAAGGGTTCTTGTCCCTGAAAGGATTCTCTGTTGGATGGGGTATCCAGGAGGGAGACCAGGATGCTGGCTTGGAGGTCTTAGGACAACATCTCAGTGAAGCATTTATGGATCAGTGGGCAGGGTTTTTCTTTCCATGTACTTCATGTACCCCATGTAACAGGGACAATTCATTTTACCCTCATTGCCTTCTTGCTTTAACAACACTTAAAGTGGAAAAAAGAAAAGGAATTTAAGGTCCAGGAAAGAGTGAAAATTAGCAATGGTAAAAGTTAATTTTAAATACTGTCTTGAAGTCTAATTGAGTGATATGTGCATTCTTCTTCAAGGAAATGAAAACAGACTGTTAAGCAGATTGTGGTGGGTTATTCAGGCTTATTAACTATTAGTATTAAGGCATAAGTTAAAAGCAGAGATTACTGATCTGTGACTGGTAGACTAAAGATGGTACTTAGGAACATTTTGAGTATCCACGGGGCAATCATGGTAGTCTCTTCCGCCATCCTTATCTTCTCAGAGCAGCGAGTGCCCTGTCAGCCCCTTGCGCTGTGTCCATTGGGTGAACTGGTAACAACAATTTCACGAGCACGTTATAGCAGTTACTTCAATTACATTCAGATAATATTTTCTGAGTTTCCATGATGTACCAGTGTATAATTCCCTATGTTTATTTTCCTGTATATACCACTCAAGTGGTTTCAACTTCAGGCCTCTGAGAAAATATATAAAAATTATATTTCTTTTATGATCATACAATTAGCAATGCAAACTGTAGAAATCTGGAAAATACTAAAAAACATAAAGAAATAAACCCCCCCCATAATTTCATGTTCAGAAGTAAATGTCCTAAGTATACTATTTCCTTATCAATTTTTAAAATACATATGTTATATGCTTTTATAAGTGAAATTTTTGAATTTAAATTTTAATCTTAAAATATACATATAAAACCTATAATCTTCAAATACTAATTCTACTGTTGTCAGTAACTTCTTACTTAACGTTATATTTTTATGATTATAATTAGGCATACACAGACAATATGTTGTTTTTTAATTAATATTATTTCACATAGTCATTTTAAAATTTTATTAGTCTCCAAATTTATTACTTCTAATGACTACATTATTTCATCATATTGATGTCCAAGTGAACTTTTGCAATGACTACCCTGACCCTAGTAAGTGGATGTCCTTCTTCTATATCTCATACATGTCAGAATATTTTTGAGGTCAAGATAATAAAAAACTAAGCGAGGGAAGTTTTGAACTAACTAGGGAAGTTTTGAAGTATCTGTTACCAGAGACTTTGGGGAAGAGAAGGAATTGTCCATGAGGTATCAGCATACTGAAAAGGCAGAGTTTTAGACTATTTGATTCTTTTATGGTTTTCTTTTTTCTTTCTAAAGATAAAGTATCACTCACGTGACACAGATGGAAAACAAAAGGAATGTGACTGAATTCATTTTAATAGGTCTCACACAGGACCCCAAGATGCAGAAAATCACATTCGTGGTATTTTTGATTCTGTACATAACAACCCTCTCGGGCAACCTGCTCATCGTGGTTACCATCGCCACCAGCCAGGCTCTGAGCTCCCCCATGTACTTCTTCTTGACCCACCTTTCCTTGATAGACACAGTTTATTCTTCTTCTTCAGCTCCTAAGCTGATCGTGGACTCCCTTCGTGAGAAGAAAATCATCTCTTTTAATGGCTGTATGGCTCAAGTCTATGCAGAACACATTTTTGGAGCTGCAGAGATCATCCTGCTGACCGTGATGGCCTATGACCGCTATGTGGCCATCTGCAGGCCTCTGCACTATGCAACTATCATGTGCCGCCAGCTGTGCTTTCTCCTCCTGGGCGTGGCCTGGCTGGGGGGATTTCTCCACGCGACCATCCAGATCCTCTTTACAGTCTGGCTGCCCTTCTGTGGCCCCAATGTCATAGACCACTTCATGTGTGACCTCTACCCTTTGCTGAACCTTGTCTGCACAGACACTCACACCCTTGGTCTCTTTGTTGCTGCCAACAGTGGGTTCATCTGCCTGTTGAACTTCCTCCTCTTGGTGGTATCCTATGTGATCATCTTGCGATCTCTGAGGAACTATAGCTTGGAGGGGAGGCACAAAGCCCTCTCCACCTGCATCTCTCACATCACTGTGATTGTCTTATTCTTTCTGCCCTGCATATTTGTGTATCTGCGCCCTGTGGCCATTCTGCCTATTGACAAAGCTGTGGCTGTCTTTTATACCATGGTGGTCCCTATGTTAAATCCTTTGATCTACACCCTCAGAAATGCTGAGGTAAAAAATGCAATAAGGAAGCTCTGGAGAAAAAAAGTGACCTCAAATAATGATTAAATAAGATTACCGAGTATTTATTATATATAAGACTAATAGGTGCCTAAGCTTCTTTACCTGTAGATGAAGATATCAACTCTAACGAGGAGCTGCAGAGAGTTGTTAAAGCATAAAGCTAAATCTTAAACTAATCCAGACTTGCTGTCTCTCATCCCACCCTGTCATTGTCACCAATATTGCTTCTTAATAAATATTTATCAAGTACCTAGAAATCTGAGACATCCCTAGATGCTAAAAGTGTGAATCTAGAATATTGGAATGATACGAGGTATTAAAATAATATTGCTGTGTAACTTTGAGATGTTGGTTACTACTGACTATTGAAAACAACACTTGTTGTTCTTTTACCTTGGAATCTGGCCTTAAAGTACTTTCTTTTGTCAATTTTATTATTCATTAAACATTTATTGTATAATAAGAGGAGATATATTTTACTTAATGATTTTGAAACTGGTCACATTAAGTATTTTCCGTATTGTACTGGTTAGGGTCCAATCACAAAACCACACGACTTCCTTAATATGAGCAGTGAAAGTTTTATGTACAATTATTAACTATATAAAGGTATTAAATATGGGATTGGTGCCCATAGCTCAGTGGTTAGAGTGCTGGCAATATACACCAAGGCTGGGGGGTTTGAGCTTGGCCTGGGCCTGCCAAACAACAATGACAACTGCAACAAAAAAATAGCTGGACCTTGTGGTGGGTGCCTGTAGTCCCAGCTACTTGGAAAGCTGGGACAAGAGAATCACTTAAGCCCAAGAGTTAGAGGTTGCTGTGAGCTGTGATGCCACAGCATTCTACTGAGGGCAACATAGTGTGATTCTATCTCAAAAAAACAAAAAGGTATTAAATATGTAAGAGAAAACGATAAAGGATGCCTTGGGAATAAGGGATGAGTATCTAAGAAAGGAATACATTTAGGAGGTTTGCTCTCTCTCCAAGACTGGGATTTTATTTATTTACTTATTTATTTATTGATTATTTATTTATTTTTTTATTGTTGGGGATTCATTGAGGGTACAATAAGCCAGGTTACACTGATTGTATTTGTTAGGCAAAGTCCCTCTTGCAATCAAGTCTTGCCCCCAGAAGGTGTGGCCACACACCAAGGCCCCACCCCCCTCCCTCCTTCCCTCTCTCTGCTTTTCCTTCCCCCCTCCATGACCTTAATTGTCATTAATTGTCCTCATATCAAAATTGAGTACACAGGATTCATGCTTCTCCATTCTTGTGATGCTTTACTAAGAATAATGTTTTCCACTTCCATCCAGGTTAGTATGAAGGATGTAAAGTCTCCATTTTTTTTTTAATAGCTGAGTAGTATTCCATGGTATACATATACCACAGCTTGTTAATCCATTCCTGGGTTGGTGGGCATTTAGGCTGTTTCCACATTTTGGCGATTGTAAATTGAGCTGCA
>CAUYPK010098107.1:0-53068 GCA_963574355.1 Loris lydekkerianus | reverse complement strand
GCAGAATGTTGGGACCAAAAGTTCAGGGATGCAATTTAAAAGAAACTAAACTTTTTTTTTTTTTTTTTTTTTTTTGCGACTAAAATGGGAGAAGAGTATTCCCTTATATAATAGTAATTCAGGCACAATAATTAACCAAGTATGCGCTGTAATATATACACAGATACATATACACACCTATGTATGTTTGTGCACAAACACACATACACACATTAGATACACTGGGCCCCAGAATTATATACTATGTCACGTAGTATATTACAAGTTTTGATTCAGAAAATATAGTCATTTGAACATCAGCAAGGGTGGTAAGTATGAGAAATATTTTAAATAGAATTTGGTAAAGGTCATATGCTTTTGAAAGTAATTAAAGGGGAAATGCCACCACGTGTGAACTCTCAAACTAGTTCAAGTTGTAAGTCACTAGAAGACAGAGATAGCAGCTCCAAATAGCTGCTCAGTAGCCTGTGCAAAATGAGTCAGTTTTCTAAATCAGGTCTGCAGAGGCCAATGAAGGTCACATCGCTCTGAAGATGGGCTACGGCACCGAGTCACACAGGTGGAGCCAGCTGTGTGAGCAACTGTCAGAGACAGAACTTCCATAACCACACAATCTAGAAGGGAAAAAATAATCTAACAATAGCCTTTTTTTTCCCCCTCAGAAAGAAAACCTTGATTCCATGGGCCATGAATAATCCCATCAAGAGCATCTCTAAAAATTAGCCTAGATCTCTGCAAACCAACCACATGAGATTAATCCAACCCATCTCTGTACCAGAAGTTATTTGGAGGAGAAACATGACTTGCCTCTTAAAATGTAAATAAAATTATTCTATTTATGTTACATATATCTTTGAAAAGCATAAAAGCAGTAACACGGAATGCCCCTGCCGGAAAGGCAATTAACCCTTGATAACACACAGGCCTGGTCAAAAGTCACAATGAAAAGAGACAACACCATAAATCCCAAGCACTGGAATGTGGAAAATATGGCATAGAAGGTGAGGAAACAAGAAACACGGGAAACAAGAGCATAACTCACAGGGCACGCTTCTCTACAAGTCTAAATCCTCTTCCTTTTTTAACAGCCGGCTAAAATGCCATGAAAATGCTTCAAGGGGCCATCTCTGATCCTTCTAACATAGTTCATCTCTGAACTCCAACAGCTTCTTATCTGAACGGCTCTCATGCCTCTTACCACTTTTGCCTTGTACTACAGTTATTTATAGACTTCTCATCAACCCTATGAGACCGTGAGCTCTTTGAAGAAAGAAACTAACATTTAGGAAGCACTTGCTCTATCCAGGCATTGTATTATATTTAGTGTTTCCACAGACATTACGTCAATCTAATGCTTAGAACATCCCTGTGAGGTGGGAGGGTCTCATTTTCCCACTTCTAGAGGTAAGGAAACAGGCTTGAGAAAAATTCACTACATTCCCTATTTTATAAATTAGGGCTAAAAGTAGAGATAAGAATTAAAGTTCAATCTGAAGTTGATGGCCTTCCTACTACAAATGGTTGTGTCTAATTCATCCTGGTATCCCCAGCACGACTCTTTGCACACAAAAGGTACTCAATGAAACTTTGCTTATTGGGTTAAGTAATTCAGAAATATCTAGTGAAAACGAAGGATCAGATTAGCTGCCCAGAAAATAAAACAGCATCAAAGTGACCAATGTATACTCTATAGACTATAAAAATTCTAACCATAAAAAGAGTAAAAAAAAAGAAAAAGAAAACAGAGGCATGGAGCCAGTTTCTAATTTATTCTTGAGTTAGTTCCATAAAAATTACATAGATTGTACATAAGAACAGGCTGTTCTAATTGATGGTAGCATCCTGGTACACGATGCTGATGAAACATAGAAAATCAAATGGTATCCAAAGTTTTCTCAACAGGTCATTAAATAGTCTATCTAAATAGGCAATGGCATGGCTCTTAGAATCATAAAAATCAATCGTTTGCCTTTTTACAGCTTTTTAATGGATATCGTTTTTAATTGTGGCCTGAATGAGTATTCACAAAGATCATATTTTCTAGTCTGGGCGTGGTGGCTTAGGCCTGTGATCCTAGCACGCTGGGAGCCTGATGTAGGTAGATTTCTTGAGCTCAGGAGTTCAAGACCAGACCAAGCAAGAGACAGACTCTGTCTTTACTAAAAATAGACAAACTAGCCAGGCATTGTGGTGGGCAGCTGTAGTCCCACATACTTAGGAGGCTAAGGAAAGAGGATTGCTTCAGCCCAAGAGTTTGAGGTTACTGTGAGCTATAATGCCATAGCACTCTACCCTGTACTCCCCCTGCCCCCCCCCAAAAAAAAAACAAGATCATATTTTCCCCTTCTGAGGAAGAAATAATTCTGGGCTTTGTAATTTCAGCTGGAACCAGAGTTATACATTTTATCGGCTTCTTGAGAGACTCCTAAGGCATTTTCCCTTTCTTAAAACATGTTACCAGACTAATTTTGGCATATCCAGCTCTTTTGTTAAGCACAACAAAAATGAACTCCAAGAGAGTAGACTGTCTTCAGATTTCAAAGTGGGCTCAAATTCAGTTTAAAATCACTACTTGGAAAGTTATAATGTAACCTCTTAATAAAAACTAACTAGCCAGTGGGCAGAGTTTTAAGAAATGTTGCATTAAAACAGTGAAAAAGTCTTTGGATTAGGTATCTAAGACCTAAGTTTTAGTCCTAGGTAGTATAATGCTTCCCACTGTTTTAGTTTGATCTAATGTACTTTTTAGATCTAAACGTCTGTGATTCCACCCAACAAGTAATGGTCATGATTTTCACTGGACCTTGTGTCAGACACAATAATGGATCTCAAAGATATCCACATCCTAATTCCTGGAACCTGTGAGAGGGACTTTGCAGATGTGATTAAATTATGGATCTTGCAATAGGGAGATAATCCTGGATTATCCAGATGGGCCCACTGCAATCACAAGGGTCCCTGTAAGAGGAAGTCAGGAAGGTCAGAGTCAGAAAAGGAGATGTGAAGCTGAGGTTGAAGTGATGTGATTGCTGGCTTTGAAGGAGGCAGAAAGCCAGGGGCCTGGGAAGGTAGTCAGCCCCTAGAAGCTACATGAGGCAAAGAGGAGATTCTAGCCTAAAGCCTCAGAAGGATGCAGTGCTGCTGACACTGTGATTCTAAGATCTCTGACCTCCATAACTGTAAGATCATAAATCCGTGTTGTTATAAGCCACTATACTCAAATAATTTGTTATATTAGCAATAGGGAGCTCATATCTAAATATGCTTGGTAGAACTTAGATTCAGATACATCACAAAAAGAAAAATCTCAAAAGATCGTGTTATCTTCCTTACTTTTGCCAATTTGATATATTCAAAGGGGACATTTTCCTATTGCTAATGATTGTGGGGAACATTGAGAAATATTTCAACTATTCAATCTGACACAATCATGAGACATTCATGTGAAAGCAAAGTGGAGTAATGAAGATAATAATCATGGTAATGAACAAATACTGAGCACTTACTCCATGCCCGGTACCCCTGTAGGTGCATCACGTACCTTATGTTATTTGTGGCATGCTCCGATTTCACGGACACGCTCTCTGTCTGTCCCTGACTTCTCACCTGCTCCACAAAAAGCAGCAGCGTTCGACACTGGCAGGTGGGAAACCATGGAATAAGAAGGCGAGGTGGAATTAGTTATAATTAGGTAATGTTCTTCAAAAAGAAAACTGAGGTCATTTTTTTGTCCTGTAATTCAGACAGATTACTTGAGTTTCCATCATGAACTAGGAAGACAGCCTCGTATTAGACTCACGTCAGACCAGTCAGACCCTAACCTACAACGTAGCAGACAACATCTCTGTCATTTGAGACCCAAACACGCACTTTGCGCAAAAGCTGTCCCCCATAAGCCAAGAGCAGAAACTTAAAAACAAGTATTACCTGGGAATTCCTGTGAGAAGAACCATATTATTATATTTTAGGAGGGGAGGAATAAGAGGAGAGAGAGAAAAAGAGAGGAGGAGGGTTAGGGACAGGAAAAGAGAGAGGGAGAACACAGCAGTGCTCTCAGTGCTTGCTCATTTAATTCAATTACCTAAGAAAAGCAAATTGCCATAAGCGGAATTCGACTGTTGTTAAAATGATCAATTACTAACTTTTTGCAAGGCCACTTTATGCAAGAGGCAGATGCTTAAAAAACCACCAAGATTATCTCCACGAGCAACAAAATCAGCTCATGAAAACGGCACGTTAGGGACAGCTGAAAGAAATCACAGAGACCAACAAAGATAGACCCCCTCCATTGTAAACATCAATATCTGATTTTAGAGTCATCTGCAAAGGAAATATGTTATCTTTTGTCAGAATGTACCTGCTCTTACTCCATTCTAATAAACTGCTTCCCAGCATCTTTCTAAACACGGAGTTATAAAAAGCTTCTTTCCAGTAGGAAACATCTTTACAAGGACACAACTACAAAACACAACTAACACTACTTAAAGAATATCAAAATAACAGTTCTACATATATATTTGCAACAATTTAAAAAATAAATATAACCCCAAGTTCAAAATGTGTGTGTTTTTTTCCTAAATAAGAGGCTCCCTAAAGCAATGCAATGAATGAGTTTAGCTAACTAAATTAGTTCTCTTTCCCCCATGGACTTTCCATAAGGATCTGTTTTAAAAGAAAAGGCAAGTCACAGTGAATTTAAGATCTGCATGGCGCTGGTTATTCACTTTCATTGCATATTTTATAACCTACCGTCACTATTTGTTGCCATGTCTTTCTCCTTCCCAAGACTGCAACCTCAAGGGTGAGGAGGAGAGTCTTCTCGATTTGTGTGCATCTCCATAACACTAAATATGTGTTGGCTCACTAAGGAATGCCCATGGGTACTCAGTAAGAGTCTTTTGAATGACATGTTAATAAATTCATTCCAAAGACTTTGACCTAAACGTACACTGAAACCAACAAAACATCTGTCTCATCGGTGTCTCAGACACAGAACCGTGTTTTGCATATATAGTGTAGATTCTAAATATTGATCAAAGATAATTAAGGAACAATTATACCATAAAATATTAAGTGTTTTAGAATTTCAAGATCAGTGACACTTACCAAATTATAATCATTTTATAATACCAGTAACTATCCATTAGCCCATCTAATGTATTAACATTTTCTCCCTACTGGAAGAGTCAATGCTAATGTGGTTGTAAAACTAATAACAAATGGCAATTTTCTTTTGCTAATGCTTAAAGACAACCTACCCAGCCTATCCATACCTCCGTTGCTACTTCTCCCACTGCTCATTCACTCACCCACTTAGCCAACTGGTTCACCAGGACCCAGCCTGTATTTAGAAGCAGAAGTAGAACTGCCTAATTGTTATATCATCATGACTAAGCTAAAGTATGCTGTGATTCTGTGATTAGCTTAGCATGAGATGGAATGAGATAGAATCCCAGGAGCATCACAGTCTGTGCAGTCAAAGCAAGTATGAGTAGGAGGAAGAAGATGCTATTGGGGTAGAAGATGAAGGTGCTTTAGGGGGCTTAATTAGTTTTTCAGAGAGGTGTGTGTGTGTATGTGAGCACATATACACACACAGTGTATGTGTATATATACATACACACACATATGTTTGTGATATATATATATATATACACACACACACACACATTTTACATTGATTCAGTGGTCAAGGGAGTATAACGCTTTGGGAAAACATTTTAAGGAGATGCATTTGGCTAGAATTCTTTTAGGAAAGCAAACTGACTGATGCTACAAAGATCTTAAGGAAGCTTCTAACAGAGAAATCCCACTGGGACCAGTTCTAGGAACTTTGCCAAGGTATAGGATACAGAACTGGCTCCAACAATATCATTGAGATTTCTGTGTTAGGAAAGCAAAATTTCATAGGCAAGATGGTCAAAGCAAAGCTGAAAAAAGAATTTCTCTTTTGGTGCCCAATCCTTCCCTAGAGGGTCTCTGTGGCTTAAGGGAGGAGAGAGAGAGGGAGAGAGAGGGAGGAAGGGAGAGACATGGAGAGAGGGAGGGAGGGAGAGAGAGAAATAAGAAAAAAAACAAAAAAAAAACAGATGGAAAATGAGGAAGGAAGAAAACCAGAGAGAGCGAGGAGAGGAGTGAGGCCCAGAAAGAAGATGGACCTATGGAACTTAAAAATGGGAATGTACCTAGACATTAGTATTAGATTGAGGAGGCTCAGTTGGAAGATGTAAAAGAACTGTCTAACCTCACATTGCTCCTAACTTTAATAACTACTCTAAGGTTGGCAGGAGCAAAACTGATCTTCCTAAATTGGCTTTAGTGAAGAGGCTGCTGCTCCCATAGTGAATGCAACTTCCAGCTCAGATGATTGTCACATTGGAAAAATTAGTAAAACTCTCAAAAAGCTTTTTGAATTGAAAGGTTTCGTCTCAGCTATCAACTTTTATAACTAAAATGCTTCTAAATGTCATGTACTGTTTCTTAGAATCAAGAGTGCCATGTTGAAAGATGGCTGATCTGCTTAGATGTCAACATACGTGCTCTATAGGAACCCTCACCATTGCTATCATCACAGTGACAAAATGCCCCAGAGTTTAAAAAGTGTCTTCTGAAGAAAAAAAGTTACACATTCTTGATTAGAAGCAATTTACTTTGGAAAAGAAATCATTAAAAGCCCGTTTTTTAAAGTAATAAATAATTTACCTTAAATATTCATGTCTCTATAAACTATTACTCATATATAGGTCCTCTTGTAGTACAAAGTATATATCCAAGTAATATAGTAAATGACAAAAATATAAATGAAATTTAGATTTAAGGACGTGAAACAATTAGCAGGTGAAACTAAGAACAAGGTTTGGTAAAAAAAAAAAATTAAAACAGAATAAATGAAGTATTCATCAAGAGGTAAAGGTATAAACAAAATGTGAGATATCTATGTAGTTAAATACTACTCAGCAATGAAGGAAATAAAGGATTGACACACACAGCAAGACGAGATGAAGCAACAATGTTATGCTGAGTAAAAGCAGCCGGGAACAAAGGAGTTCATAGTACCTGATTCTACTTACACAAAATTCTATAAATTGCAAACTCATGTAGAGAGATACAATGAAGATTTCACTGGTTGCTAGATCCAGACATTAGATGAAAGAACAGACAGAAAAGGAAACTTAAGATATGACAGAATTCTGCATGTTGATTGGAGTGGTGGATTTATGGGGGTATATACTTCTCAAAATTCATTGATTTGTATATTGTTATATTTCAAAAAGATAATTTTACAAGAAAAAATAATTAAAATAGGGTTTCATTCTGATTTTGATATATTTTCCAAGATAAATTAGCAAGCCATTTAAAATTCATAATCGTAGTAGGATTAACAAGTTGAATTTAGTATGATGGGGCCTTTCTTCCCAGAGATTCCTGTCTCATTTCTGGTGCTTCACACCTATTGTGGAAGCAGGGGAATCAAATGTGATTGATCCCCACCATCAAAAGTGAGGAGACAGGTACAGAAGACCTCATGAACAGGATAGTCACTGCAGATGACTATATTACAAGCAATAAGCATTAAAAGAAAAGAATTCTTGCTCCCCTTTTGCTTTGGAATATAATTATTCATATTTTACAATGATGTGAAAAGACTTACCTAAAGGTTTTATCAACTTGGTAAAGGATCAAAAACAAAAGTGTAAGTCTGGCAAGTTGTGGTTGACAAATATTCCACATTCCAAACTCCTTCAGCTCCCTCAATCCTCATCCCCATCTGCTCTTTCTTGGACATTTTTTTTGTGACTTTAGTATTAGCAACCACATCAATTGGCAAAGAGCAAACAAGAAATGCCCTGTAAATATGCCATAAGTTTTATTTAGAAAAGCTAAGC
Source organism: Loris lydekkerianus (assembly GCA_963574355.1). Lineage (NCBI taxonomy): Eukaryota > Metazoa > Chordata > Mammalia > Primates > Lorisidae > Loris > Loris lydekkerianus. The sequence continues at coordinate 45,182 of CAUYPK010098107.1, read as the reverse complement.
AAATGCTCAATAGGAAGAAAACACGTGAGTTTATGAATTAATTTTTGACTGCCACTATCCTCTCTTATTAAACACAAACTTTAAAATATTTATACCAAATTCTAGAAGTTGCAGATTCATCTATAGAGATGAAATGAACTTCCCCTAGGAATCCCTGAAAACAGAACATTAAATTAAGTTACTCGGGCTAAGGAGTGGATATGCCTATTTCCTGGCTAATAAGTATTTAGAGAATCATATTCATCTAATTATTATTCAAAAACTTTATATATACCCAGAAAACACTAAAATAACTCTGTTGCATTGTGTGTATAAGAAATGGTTCTGCAAGAAATTTAACTGATGAAGGTAACCACATAAAAGGATTGTGTTTAGTTATCAATGAACCCTGATATTACCCAAAGCACTGACTTTAATGTCTAACAGCTATTTGGAAATGAAAAGACAATTCTTGGGTATAAAATATAAACATAAAAAAGGAAGCATTCAAAATGCTCTATGGATATAAACAAAAAATTTAGACTATTGAGCAATAGGAAAAAGAGACAGTTACATACATGTTGATACAACCACAGCAATGGAAATAATTAAGCATAATTTACTACATGACTGTGGATAGTAATGAAAACTTTTCTAATCAGATGGATTTATCTGTTCCACCAGTTACACTTCCTAAACTTCCTGGAAAATCATTTAAAATTTGCTAATAGTTAAGACTATCAAATGCATTTGGAAAGACATCTTTATACCATGGGAAGGGGAAAGATCATATTCTCAAGTTATTTCTTCACAGGTACCTTAGGAAAAAATCAGCTTCTTTTTCCTATGAACATGGCAAGAGAAGCATCAGGTTTACCATAATTATTACGGATGTCAGCAATTAAACAATGTGAATACTCTGGAATCACCTGAAAATTTGTTACCAAATTGCTACTGCACTTAATGGATGCCAAGTTGAGTATATGTCAATTAGTTTGTAGGGTGTGAAATTGTAGTATCAAATGTTTCATAGTCATAGTAGCACTCATCTACTGGTTGGTGACATTCACATGGTCCACATATAAAGAGAATTCAAATTAGACATGCATTTCCTAATCAAATCCTGCAGGAGATAGACTTTATATTCACAAGAGGAAGCAATGTTCTTGGCTCAAGATTCAAGGCACAAATAGGTAGTAGAGACTTATTAATGCAAAGATTCTTTCAAATAACTGTTTTTAACAATTACTAAAAACAATGAAGAAACATAAAAATTTAACAAAAACCTATAATTATGCTTAACATGAAATGCTCATCTATGACTAGCCAGGGAGCCGTAATTTAGCCAATAACACTGTGTCAGGGCCTTAAACTAGGAAAGAATACCAAAAGAAATAGTGAATCTTTTATCTCTTTAAACTCACAATTTGCTCAGGAAGGAAAGAAATTTAAAAAGAAAAAAACTAACAGAAATAAAAATAATTTTAAAATACATCTTATAAAAGACTATCTTCATGTATATATAATCAAGAGTCCATAAATGTTTTGAGGTTCATCAGGGCAGAAAAGAGTTTAAAAAATAGTCTAAATTAAAATATTTTATCTTTTGTCCAGGCATTCTTTTCAGGTATGGAGATAGCTATTGCTAAACTATTTGTTTGGGGGTGGATTCTTCATGAAAAGAAATATGGCCACAAGATGTTATAAACTGGAGAAAATGGCCACAAATATTTTACAGCTTCTCTCATCAAAAAATGAAACCTATTGCCCATCCTCTCCTTTGGCTATTGGAATATTAAGAAACAGGAGCAAACAGAGGCTTAAGCCTGCATCTTGTTTGCCCTCTCTTCCTGCTTTTGGAACCCACCTGCCATGTGAAGAAGCCCAAGCTATCCTTCTGGGTGCTGGAGATAACATGCGTGGTCACTCTATCAATTCCCAGAGATGCACTTGAGGCCGTCTGGCACTAAGGAACCAGTAGACCTCCCAACTGCCAAGCTACCTATAACCACAAGGGGGCGCTATGGTGATACCAGAAGAAGAACCACTCGGCTGAACACAGCCAAAATTGCTCCCTTAATAAACTCTACAGCATCAGATGTTACTATCAATACAAATGCATTTTAACATTTAACTGGCACAGCCATGCCAGTGCACAAAAATCAGGTCCAAACATACCCAATGAGGTCTCAAAAATAAAAGCCTTATTCATAACTCAATTGTCTTCACCTAGCTACTTAAAATGTTTTAATTTCTTTGTTTGCATATTTATTTTAAAACCTGAAATTCGGCTTCTGGCTTTACTACCTCTTTATTAAAATGACTGACCCCTAAAACACCACAGTTATGGCTTAAGATACCAAGAACTCGCTCTCTGACAATAGAAAGTACAATTAGAAGAAATGTAGTCGGCCCGCTGCCTACAGGGTATTATAAATTGATTCAAACGTTTAAAAGGGAAAAAAAATGTTTATTTCTACAATGTCTCCCTAGCATAAGAGGTGCCTCCAGCAATAATTGGAAACAGCTCTAATTGAATTGGATCAACGCCCTCAAACCATCAATGATGAGTAGATAATAAAAAAAACAGAATAAAGACTTAAGGCCTCCAAGTTTAAAATAAGCAGAATTTTCAATAAAAGATTCCAGAAATCTTTTCAGGAGCTATAGAAAAAAGGAGGTGAAAATATGCTTTTAATTGTTATGGGAACGAAACAAAATGATTATCTATTCTTTCCTTCCAGCTTTTTGTCATTAAAATGGTGAACTCAAGAAGCTGGTCAGGCAGAAATTATTCCTCAAGAGCAGGAAGTATTATTCCCAGGAATCATCTGTATTCTTTCCAGAGACAATGCCAATAAGAATATAATTTTTTTCTCTATAAAACCCAGTAGTCTATGTAGCTGGATTATTTTCCTTGGAGGCGGACTGGTATGATTTCATCCGAACAGTTTTAAGCTCTTCTTCTAAAACATCTTCCAATTCCAAATAGGTGATAAAAAAAGAAGTGAGCAGAGGGTTTCCCATTTGTTATCTGTCCCTCAATACTGAAACACCAACTGAGCAAAAATTTAGATATTTTATTTTTCGAAATGTGAAGAAAATGAATTAGAAAAGGAGAAGGAAGAAGAAAATGAAGAGGAGAAATAGGAGAAACAAAACTGAAGGTAAAACCTGTGTCCAGTTATTAAATATCCCTTAGTGAAATAATTAGGAAACTATTCACAAGTCCTACAGAGATAGGCAATTCAGGACATTATGTAGTCTTAAGGACAGATCAAGGACTTGAGCAATGGCTGAGTTAAGAGGCAAGACCTACAGCTACCAGAGAGAGAGGCATACAATTAACCTGATGACTATGACCCAAGGGACTGGATTCTGCTTGCAGTAGGTGAGCAGGAAACTAACACAAATCACTCTGCCATCAGCTACTCAAGCAACATTTATCATCTAAAACAATTTGCCATATGAATAGGCAAAGCTGAGGTCAACATATACGCATTACATTATGGATAAAACTCAAATGATTAATGCTTACTAACCTAAAGAGAATAGCTAATAAATAATGTTATTTCTTGCCCCACTAAATTTATTATTTATTTTTTATAAATTTATTATTAATATAGCCCATCACATTGTAAAAGAATGCAATATCATTTAAAATTAAAATCCCTTTATTTAAAAATAAACAACTTCCTCTGGGAAGCTAGCCTGAAAAATGGTTTTAGAAAAAAGAGTTTAAATATTAACTTTATGAAGATATTCATCATGGTTTTATTTATAATAAATAAAAGTAAAGCAATATAGAAAATATTCAACATAATGGCATGACCAAAAAAAAAATCTATGTACATTGATTAGAATAGAGAATATGGTCTAGAGTCATCGCCCAAAATAAATACAGGTAAGAAGGTAATGATATTATGTTCAGAGAAAAACACAATTCAGTTTATAAATACAGTAGCCACCCCCCCCCTTATCCTCAGGTTTGCTTTTCACAGTTTTTTTCGCAGTTCCCACAGTCAACCACGGTCCCAAAATAGGTGGGTACATACAGTAAAATATTGAGAGGAAAAGAAAAACAGAGAGAAATCACATTCACATAATTTTTACTGCAGTATACTGTTGTAATTGTTCTGTTTTATATTATGTTACTGTTGTTAATCTCTTACTGTGCCTAGTTTATAAATTAAACTAGGTACAGATGTATAGGGAAAAATATACATATATTATGGTTCAGTACTATCAGCAGTCTTGGACATCACTTGAGTCCCAGAACCTGTCCTTAGATAGAGGTAACCTCAGTATGCATGATGGAGGGTCAAGATGCAGTCACAGAGAATCCAGAAAACCAAACTTATTTGTCAGTTTCTCTATTTTACATGTTGAAAAGATAGTACAGTAATGTTATAGTAAAAAAAAAAAAAAAACATTTTAAATAACTTCTTGGGCCTTAATTATAAGAATTGTTAGTCCTTTTCATTATGATTCCATCCCATCGTGGTTATATGTGATCATAATTATTGATAGTATTTATAGTATTACTGTCATGAGTTTAATACATTTCAAGACTGCTTTTTTAAAAGCATATACTCAGCACTCTAGGAGGCAAAGGCAGGCAGATTGCTCAAGGTCAGGAGTTCAAGACCAGCCTGAGCAAGAGCAAGACCCCATCTCTAAAAAGTAGTCGAGCACTATGGCCAGGCACCCATAGTCCCAGCTGCCTGGGAGGCTGAGCCAAGAGAATCGCTTGAGCCCAAGAGTTTGAGGTTGCTGTGAGCTGTGATGCCATGGCACTCACCCCCACGGCGACTGAGTAAGGCTCTGTCTCAAAAAAAAAAGAAAAGAAAAGAAAGGAAAGGAAAGGAAAGGAAAGGAAAGGAAAGGAAAGGAAAGGAAAGGAAAGGAAAGGAAAGGAAAGGAAAGGAAAGGAAAGGGAAAGAAAAAAATATATATATATATGAAAGCAACAATTGCACAGCATTCACAAAAACAAAAAGTAAATAATTTGATCAGCGCCATCAAGATAAAGGCATAATTCAAATGCTCCAAGAGCATCTTACAAATTGCTGGAGTGCATGGAGCACACCCCACTCCCTTGGGTCTCTCTTGGGCCTCAGTCTAAGCCAGGCTGAGTCTAAGTTTATCTTTCAATAGCATGAATACAAATGAAGACTCTTTTCTCAGTCATATATGAGTCTCTTTTAAAACACTCCACACAGAAAGAATTATTCATTGACCACTCTATCCAGTTAAGGATTGTATGTCTTGATTTGAAGACAGACAAAAAAACCTAAGTCACCAAAACTACAAAAACGTACAACTGACTTTTCGAAACACTTTCTTGCCATGTGATCTCCATTTCAAAACCACAATAGAAAAAAAAAAAAAAAAAAAATGAAATACTCTTCTCTGAGAATCTGAGAAATAATAAAATATATTTAAAATACTTTACGCATATATCCACATATATCCATGATACTACAGTGATGGACAGTAGGAAGCTCTGTGACTGTCTGTCCATCAGCCAACTCGTAACTGGCTATGTTTACCTCCTAGCTAGCCATGTTCACCTCCTAGGCATCCCTGGAAATTAACAAATTATTAAAATGTGATGATATTAAGTGGCTAATGATAAAAAGTATAGGGTGTTAGGTTAGTATTACACAGTCACTAGCACAAATACACAAAGGCAAATTTCACTTATTCATCATTAATCTAGCTTTGAAATTCTTGCTCTTGTATGTTAATTAGAAAACCAAGAATTACCTATAAATAGGTCTTGCTTGTAAGGGTAGCAGTGGTGTCAAAATTACAATAAAAATATTTTATTCAATAGCAAAACCCTCTATACTGCTACATCTCATCCCCAATTTTTCATTTAACCACTCACTGGTAATTAATTGCTGGAAACTAAGGTGATTTAAAAGATTAGAGCTATGGCAGCTCTGAACTTGCTAGCAACATGTATATATTTGTTAATTTCCTGGGATGCCTAGGAGGTAAACACATATATATGTGTTTGTGTGTGTAAATATATATGTACTTTTTTATAAAATGGAATCACTTAAGTTGCCTGTACTTTCCATTATATACCCTGGGCTGCCTATAACACTGTCCTTGAATACTTGGCATGGAACTATCTTTCTGGTAAAAGGTTGATTATAAGATGCTTTTAATACTATTCTATGGAGGCCAAGAGGCTTTCTTCTCCCTGCCAAATGGTTAGATTTTAATAAATAGTATGACTAGCCTAGAATAAATACTTCATAAAATAATGAATTTGAAATGTACAAAAAGTAGAAAAATGTGATTAATGAGAAATTGCTCTAAATAGTCAGTAAAAAGACAAATGTTGTTCCATGTGCTAATTTCTGTAGGGGTCAATCTGCACAAATTATTAGTTCCTCCTATTTCTAATATAAAGTATCATACCTCTAATAGATGTAATTAATTAATGATTATATAGTGCCATGCAAACAATCCATTTGACTACAGAAAAAGTGAAACCTACAGCCAAATTACAAGATCAAGATCTAAAATAAAAGTTAAAGATAATTAGGGCAATATATTCATATTCAAGTGTGTACAGAAAAAGGCATTTTATCCAGAAAGCGTAACTGCTATACTAGGGAGGCAGACTTTCAAATTGTCAATCTCTATTCTGAGGACATTCACATATCACCTCTTAGGGTATTTAGTGTGCTAGAAAAAAAAGAGAACAGGGCCTAAACAGGAACAAATTTATATGACACAAATTTATTTAAAATCTCAGAAATGTAATCCACTTAGTATAATATCATGTTTCCAAATTACATTTTTTTGTTCATGTGCAGAAAATTCTGATTTTGATCAGATATTTACAAATTGTAGCTGTATATATTTATGGTATATAAATATTTTAATACAATGTGGGATAATTAAATTAAGCTAATTAACCTATCCCTTCAAATATTTAAAATTTTTGTGATGAGAACAGTTGAAATTTACTCTTACTGATACTGAAATTTACAGTACTCAATTATTTACTATATTCACCATGTTGTGCAATTGATCTCAAGAAAATATCAAATTTATTTCTCCTGTTGGAGGCTTTGTTCCCTTTGACTATTATATATATTTTGAATCCATCTGGCTTTCATTATAGGACTTCTGAATAAATCACACAGAATATTTTGCTATCCATTCCCTGTAGTCTCTTTCAGAAATTGTCAATAAACATGGGCCCTTCCATCTTTAATGTCCAGGGTGTCAAAATTGTGTAAGTCATTTCCTCCTTCATAAGGCAATAATAATAATAAGCAACTCAGTTATTTCCCTAAAAACTTCAGATATTAATTATGTATCAGATGACAAAGGCTAATAAACATTTTCAAGTTTGTGAATATTTGCCTGAAAGATTGTGAAGGGAAAATTGTTTTAAGAAATCAGATAAATTACGGTTTCATTACATTTTTAATACACAGAATGTCATATTTCTAAGGCACAAAGAACAGCTGCAGTTTACTGAAGTAAAAACTAAAAATTCCACAAGGTAATGGTTTTACAATTAAAAATACTTCCCTGACAAAATAGACAGCAATTGGAAAATGCCCAGATTTACAGAGAATCCAGACGTGTTTTTATCTAATGGCTTTAATGAAGCAGAATTGAATCAAAGGCTTCATAATACCAGACAAGCAGCTCCACTTTTTCTTTTTTTTCACTGACTCCACCAATTGTTTTGGCTTCCACTAGAAGCAGCTTCAATTAAAGATAATGGCTGTTTGGCTTGAATGAAGACTAAAAGCCAGGACTCTAAAGTAAGTTCTGAAACACTCAGAAAACAAACAAGGCAGTTCTTCAGATACATTTCACAGGAAAGTCTGAGTTGTTCTTAAGAAATTAAAACTAGTTGAAGAGAACTAAAAATGTTAGTACAATGCATTTCAAATGTTAAAGCCTAAACTCCAAGACATGAGTCTCAGACATTGTCTTGAAAGCAAATAGAAACCTGAACAAACATCTGTTGAATCTGATCATCGCAGACAGAAGGCACCTTGGAAAAATCCCTAAAGTTCACCGCAACTGCCCTGATGTAGCCATTTAAATGATGTGATTCCATCTGGCTTGCCTGGGTAGAAACACCCACAAAACAAGCAGACAACAACAACAAAAATTACTGTGGTCTTTATTCAAGTTAGAATTTGTAAATGTACCATCAAGGGCATTCACATCTTCCCCCAAGAGAGAAATATATAGATGGGTATTTAAAAAAAAAAAAAGTTTTGGTGGAGAAAGAAGAATCAGGGTTCTAAAAACTACTTCAGATTTTTAAAAAATGATTATTGTTTACTGCTTCACAGATGTTTAATATTTTCAGCTAAATTTGCTTCTCTTTCTCCCTGTCTCTGATTTATATTTTAATCATATGCTACTGAATAGAAGAAATATAAATTCTGTGGATGAAAAGGAGTAAATACTGTTTCTACAATCACCTCTACTATTTTGCAAATACTGACTATTGTTCTTGCTCAAGCAAGAATCATAAAAAAATTGGCAAGCTGGATTTAGGTCTATTTACTATGCGATTTAGGCAGAAGCTCCTGCAGAAAACAAAGCACATAACAGAAAACAGGTAAGATTTTTAAAAGTTATTATCAAAGGATGATCACCTGGCAATTCACTCTCAAGCCACACATGGATTTTGAGGGGTGAAGAAAGGGAAGCAATAATAACAAGAAGCAACAATCCTGCCATTTAGAAAAATGAGTCATTCCATATCTCAGAAATCCTTCTACATGGACTGTGATTCTCTGAAATGTTAGTATATTCAGAGATAGAGTACACAGGCTAGCCCACCCACCCAGCATAAGCTTAACACACATCTGTTGAAAGAATAATTGGTGGAAAAAAGTCTGTGCACCCTTTTTGATTCTAATTTTAGCCCTGGGTAAGAAACCAACAAACAGCACCTGAATTAAATTTGTCACTTTCACAATATCCTACAGTTTTATAAATCTGCAAATGGTCATAATAAAACATTTCATCGTCTCTGAATTTCACCCCCTACAGTCAGGGATGAAGTCAGTCACAAAGGGACCAACCTAAAAATAGACTCTCTGGTGACTGAGCGGACTGTCGCTTGCCTGCCTCTGTCAGCTCCTCTTGCCAGCAGTGAATGGAAAACTCAGGTGATGTCTCATTGTGTGTAGACATTTCCCCTTAAGCAAATAAATGTAATAGCCCAAGCATAGCTTCAGTAGCCTAAGGATTAATGGAAAAGGCATTTTAAAAGTTGGTAAATCAACTGCTTTGCCTAAGAACAGAAATAAGGACGCTGCATCAAACAACATGTTTGTAAAGCAAACAAGACTCAAAGCTGTTTGCCCTTAATTTTCTTGATTCAATTCCTAATAACAACAGTTGCATCAGAGCAGATTTTTGCTATTATACTCCCAGGTCGTTTCAGACTGGGGTTGTTTCCACACAGTAATAAAGCATCTGGGTGAAAAATGGAAAAAAACACAACTAATCATCCAGCTGTTTCTAAAATCCCAGCTGTTCAGTAATAGGCAGAAAATAGCATAATAACAGAACATAACAGACCTACATTGCAGGTGATCATGGAAGCTTTCTGGGTGTGCACCGGCATGACCTGATTTATAAAATGGGAAGACATTTACTTGAATCCCCCCAAAAAAGCTCTCTCCCTGAGAAATCTGTGAAAAAGGGACTGCAGAAGCCTTCCCGATCTGGGCTTTTGTTGAAGCAAAAGTGAGTGGGATGAGGTGGGGTGGAGAGAAAGTGGGAAAGCCAAGCATTTTACATGTCTATCTCTGCAGTTATAAAAATAAAAACCTTAGTAACTGGGGGGAGGGGGCAACTGAAGAAGGATCTAATAAGGAGATCAGTGGATGTTTTACTTTGACCAAACTCCTATTTGCCCTGAACTTATATTAAACTATCTTCTACTTCAAATTTATTTCCAAAATCCTTTCAGGAATGCAACAAAAATGTTACAAGTTGCGAGACTTTTCTCAACTCTCTTGCAAAGCTTATAACACAACGGCAGTTTTTCATAACTGATATGAGGAAAGAAATGTTTCCAGCATATAATTTTCAGCTTGTTTTAGCAGGACTGGGAGGATTTACCCCCTGCTAGACTAGACTGATCTCTAACCGTGACACCATGGACATACGGAAAGGAAACAGCAATTCCTGAACAGAGCATCTCCCATCCGAAGATTCTACTCAGTCCCTGGAGTGAGTAAAAATAGTCTGGTGTCACAAGATGATTCACACCTTAAAATACTGTATGTTGCCTCATCCTTATCTATCTAATCTAACCCTTTCTGTCTCCACTGTTTCTCACACTGCCTTGAAACCTGTGAAGTATGTGGATTCTAGTAGTGAAATGACACCTCTTCTCTCTGTGGATGAGAAGCTGCAGCCACTAAATCAGTAAGGAGCAGATGACGGCAGAGTTCTAATGAGGGTGCACAAATTTTATGATTCCTGCATCCCTCTAAGTTGGAGTTGCACACCAGCGATAACCAAAACCAACACATCATCCAGCTCTGTGTCAGGGACATTCATTCCCAGGCTTCTCTCGGTTGCTTAATTTCATCTTAGTTTTAATGCACTACCTTGGTGACATTCTATATTAGAATTAGGATAATTCTCACCCTTTCAAATATAAGTACCCCAAATGGTAATCTCCTAAAGACAGGAAAGAGCCCTGTGCTGAAGGGAAAGGTGACTTTTCTCCTTAATGAGACATGCATCTTTAATTCTCAGCAGCAGTTTCATGGTTTTGTATACAAAACTCTGCCCTCAAAGACTAAGGGGACAAGAGATATAAACACACACATGCCAATTCTAAGAGATCAATTCACTTTCCCGGGTTCTCTGGGTTAACAAAAATTGAATAGTATTACCAAATCAAGCAGTTTTTAGACTGATCTAGCTATGTTCACCATCAAATTAACGACTTCATGGAGACATAACTGCTTGCCTCTTACCTCCCTCTCACTCCCAGTTGGCACTGATTGTGCTTCTATTTTGTGGCTACTCCAAGAAAAAAAGCATTTTGTTAGCTTTTCATTGGCTGAATCAAATCTAGAGGACGTGAGTCAAGAGCTTTGAGAATACTTCCAAGAATTCAGAAGAAAAACCTATTCCTAATATTCCTGCTCTGTTATTTAGATAATAACACATGGAGGAATACAGGCATTTCCCTGGGTTGTAATTCACGTACACTGAAATCAGTTTCTAAACTGATCAAAAGTAAATGCTGCAAAAAAAAAAAAAAGAAGAAAAAGAAAGAAAGAAAGAAAGAAAGAAAGAAAGAAAGAAAGAAAGAAAGAAAGAAAGAAAGAAAGAAAGAAAGAAAATACTATCGAACTGTGTTGTCATGCTCGAATCAGTTTGTAGCCAAACACTTTCACTTGGTTTACTACAAGATGTAATATTTATATGAAATCCACCAATTTAAATATACATCTGGAAAAGTCAGGGGATGAAAAGAAAAAAAAATAGAGATGTCATTACCCTCTCAAGAAATCTGAATAAATGAATCATTATTTATTGGATAAATCTTTCTTCAAATAAATATTGCAATCTTGAACTCTCACTGATTTCTTAAAATATTTAACTAGAGATAGTCCTAATAAAATAGGGCAACACTTATAATTCCTAATGTTTTTTAATCAAAAGTCATTTTAATAGTAACAGATCATCCTAAAATTAAAATCTTGCCATGACAACAATGATACCACCTAGGATTGGCAAGTAAATAAATAAATAAAAATCCTAGGGCAGCACCTGTGGCTCAAAGGAGTAGGGTGCTGGCCCCATATGCCAGAGGTGGTGGGTTCAAAGCCAGCCCCGGCCAAAACTGCAAAAAAAAAAAAAAAAGGAAAGAAAGAAAAAAAAATCCTAATGCATTCCCTAGCGATTCCATCATCCCTTGATAGATTTCACTCCAGCGGGACCTTCATTAATTATTTCCTACTCTGCTTTATAGCAAATGAAAGCCTCATTAGGATTATGATCCCCACCAATTGAGTGGAGAAAAAAAAGCTCACTCGGGTGCTGTCAACACCCCAAGTGTTCTTTGGGGAAATCATCATTCCATTCAGGTACAAGTGCATTAAGTTTATAAATAGCACAAGATGCATCCTCCATGTTAACTAATATGGCGACTATTGTAGGAAAAGTTTAGATAATAATGCCCTGCTATCCAAGAGAGATGGTCTTTTCCAACTATTTAATGTTGTTGTTGTTTTTTTTATGCAAGTGTCCTCAGATACAAGAGAGATATTAGAACATTCACCAAAAGCAACAATGACCTGAAACTTTTTAATGCTGTAATGGAACCTGAGAGCATTAAGGAAATCACACCAAACAACGAGTACAACAAAAATACAGAAAGATACTGGCTTTTGGTAAGTCTCTTTCAGGAGGGCACAGAGCAGATCTGCATGCCACCTAGTCCAGCTTCCATGTTACATGCATCCTTTACATCATGGGAATACTGTGTGCGAAAAAACAGCATAAACATGTTGCATATCCATAAATAATATTCTCCTGGAAATGAAACTCTATATATACTTTTACCCCCATGGAATGTCTCAGAGCTTAACTGTAGTGCTTTTGTGGTTATAAGGCACAAAATCCTTCCTGAAGTGTAAAGGCTTTTCACTCCTCAAGTCTTACCATTTCTCCAAACACACACATTTGCCAACTAATGGAAATTATACACTTTCCCTGCATTTCAAGAATTCTCTTTCCATGTCTCAGACCATTCATTTTGCTTATATACCTTTTGCCAGAATAAAGGCAGAACATAAAATACATAATATGTGAACACATGAATTATATTACATATTCACATCATAATTATTTTGAAACAAATATAATTCTTTGGCTCAGAACTGGCATAGCTTTAGTTGATGTCCACAGGAACTATTTATTTAAATGGTTTGACTGATATAAGAGGTGACCAGCCTCTCAATAGCCAATAGCTTAAGAAACTGTAGATAAAAATCCCTTTATGCTCTTTGACTGAAAATAGCCCTTGGTCTATAGAATCATGAGAAAACAATCCAAACACATTTCCATGTAATGCCAATAACTGGAGAAAAAAACAGCATGCTTTCCATCGTTATCAGTTATTCTTAATAATTACTATTAAAACCTCTGCTAAGGTAAGTTGGCACTTCTATCATTTCACACAATATGTTAATTTGTATATTCATGTACTAACGAATCCTCCATATTTAGCCAGCATATGTGACAGGTTAACTAACACACTTGGCTTCCCAGTTGAGTTTTGCTCGGCTTTCTAGTTGTGGAGTTTTTGTTGGTTTATTTGTTCTGTCTTCTTTTACTTTTTTATGATTTTGTCTTTCCTAGACTGGCTATTGAACAGGAAACAATGGGGTTATGAATCTGAGCAAAGCCAGCCTCAGGTTTGAAACCAACTATAGATAATCTAAAAACAGATCATTTGCAGGGGAGGAAGCAAGAGTTGACCATCTGCAAATCAGCTACCAAAAACATTTAGCTCCTAGTATTCTGAATATACATTCTAAGACACCAATAACAACAAACAGATCAAAAACTGAACCTTTGGTGAGCAACACCACAGCCAATGAATTTAGGAATATGCTTTCCAGATGACAGTAAGACTCTACATATACATTATTTGTCTTAAACATCTATTTTCTTCCCATAGACCAGAAGAGGGGATGCTTGAATCTCATTTAGAGCTACTGCTCATTACATATGTGCCATGTTTTTTCAAAGCAACCAACTTATGCCCTGGAATTAATATATTTATCTATAAATAAGGTGACCATATTTCTAAACCTCAAATCAAGCCATATTGGCATACTTTTATGAAGAAGATACTATGAGAAATAGGGACTGCTATGGAAACAAAACCAAGCCAGAAATAAAACTCATATCGCACTCCTCATCTTAATTTACTTTTCAGAAGAACATAGTCCCATTTACTGCAAAAATAGCTCTGCTTCCTTCAGCCTTAAACACAAACCATACTCAATCAACCTTCTTTCACAAAGACATACTGATTTCCATACTAGAATACAGGATTGCCTTCTAACCTATGGCTATGCTGGTCTGGAAAATCTTGTGCTTAGAGTCAAATTTCTTTTCAGGCAGGAAAACCAAGAGGTACCTTGCATCCACATCAAATGTCCCTTGCAGAATTCAGAATGACTTTTGGGTCAAGGAGATTTCCTGGAACAGGCCCTTTTGTCACTGAATGACACCCCGTAATCATTCTAAACTGTATTGATAAAAAAAAAAAAAAAACATAAAGAGGATGTTACACTCTGCTCCCTGCACGTGAGCACATCACTACAGGTTCACTTAAAAATGTAAACTAGATCTACCTGTATTTCCCACTTTACCTAGGACTAGCAGCAATGTTAGTGCAAAAGATGCATCAGAATCCTGAAAATGAACAACAGTGGACAAAACCATTTCTGTTTGTAGGTACAAGTGTAACTCTTTGTGTTCTAGTGCAATTGGAAATAATTTTCCATTGGTTAATGTTGACTTAAAAATGGGAAAATATACCTCTCAGTGCACAGTATTTTCCTCAGGTGTTTCCTATTCATATAATGGGTTCTATTTCAATGCAGGCTGAATGAAAAGATTTCCACAAAGCTTCAGTGATCCTATTTAAAACAAATTTGACAAGGAAAGCAGTAGCACTTGTGAAATACTACAAGTGTCTAGGCATAAAATAAAATAAGTTCCCTGGGATAGGTTGAAACAGTGTTTACTGACAAGACTGCACAACAACAAAGCAAGACATCAAATTGTTTACTTACCAACTTTCACCATATGCATTCAGCTGGAGACTGAAGAGTTATTTTCATTAAATGAGTCCCTTCCCTTTAGAACAAAGAGCTTCAAAATGCATCCTATTCATTTAGCTTAGTTTACATTCTAAAAAACTCAAACTCCTGGTCCTGTAACGGTGAAATTTTTAAACTGTCTTTCTCTTATTACTTAACTACAAAATCAAGGCTAGTACAACTTGTGAGGTACTTAGGAAATATCAAGCTATCCTAATACTTTCCTCAACTCCACAGTAGAATTTTGGTGCTGAAAGGAAACAGGTGAGAATGTAGCCCAGTATCTTGGTTCTACACTTTAAAAAAAAAAAAAATCCTGATAATCAAGGATTTAACAAGCCAGCTCTCCTGGTTCCTTAGACCAGAGGCCAGCCCTCTAGCACCCACCAGCTCCATTTTACAGAAAATTTAGAAATATATTTATTTTCCCACTCTTCCCCATAACTGTTGCAGGTAACTGTTTCCTTTTCAAGTGTTTGCAAGAGAAAACACCCTTGAGAAGATCCTGATTGGAATGGCCCTCAAATAGTATGCTTTTGGTAAGATTTGCTACCATCTGAAAGCCAACAAAAGGATGACAGATCCCTGGAATTTAGACCTCTACAGGGAGTCACTTATCTTTTATCTTACAACCAAATACGTTGGTCTCTAAGAAGATACAATTTCCTAAATTAGTTACACGTGGCCCCTGGAAGCACATACTTCCTATAAAATTTTCACAAATGGTTCTACAGCCCTCTACTTGGCTCTGTCTTGGAAAAACGCTATAAATCCACAGCTGCACTGGATGTCCCACCTCCACAAGTTCTCTATAAGAGAAACGTTTCATAAAGAAGTGTTTCTATACACATCTTAAGGGCTTAAAAGCTTCTTTCTCAGCCTGGGATCATCCCAACACCCCCAAATAAATGCATTTTACAGGGGGGAAAATATGCATTTAGAGATAATCTACTAATACTTGTTTTAAAAGTTCATGATGTCATACTTCTTGACTTTCTTACCCTAAGAAAAACTTGTAAAATAAAGGCAAGCCCTAGGAGGTCCAAACAACTGCATTTGCTGGATTCTCTGAATTATGAATACAACATGTATCATCAATTAAATTACATCTATCTATCTATATATATATATATATATAACTTTTCAGGTTTTAAAAAAGAGGTATCATAGAAACAGTGAAATACAGTACATTTTCCTTTCCAAACATAGCCAATGATTGCTATTGCTATTATAGAAAGTTCAATAAACACCTTAGGCTAGAAAATCCTTAAATTATATTAAGATATAATCTTACTTAGCTGGCTATATCATAAGATACATGGTACCTTGTTCAGGGTCAACTTTTTATACCATGACATACTGAGTCTACTGATGACAGACTATCTGGTGTCTGCACATCAACATCTTGTAAGGACCTCAAAATTAAAGAAATTGCCCATCATTATTTACAGTATCTTACTAAATAGATGTATGCTCATGGGTTCTAAATTCCTTTTTCTCTCAGAGAAAGATTAAACCATTGAGACATAATGTCAGGCATTTTTATGGAACTCAACATTTCAGAGTTTTTGCATATTCTCATTTGCTTTCCATGACTCTGTAAAGTAACATACTTTCTGTGCTATCTTTTTTACTAATCAACAAATGTGGATACAGAGGTGTTAAAGTGACTTTTCTAAATAAATAGTGATCAGGCTAGATAGCCTTCCCCCAGGTCTAACGCTTATTGCACTTTTGCCCATAATCCAAAGTATATTAAAATGCTATCTTTTAAGTCATATTATAAAATAGCATTTTCTTGTTTTGTCATTCGCAATTGTCCACTATTGATCTTTGGTTTTCACATTTAAAAAAACAACAACAAAAAAAAACCTCCTGCTTACTGTGTTTTGTTCTCCAAATGGTGTTCTAGAAAAGTGTTTCTCTATAAATTATGGGGAAAGGGTGGAAAGAAGGATATAGCTTTACTTTTAACCCTAATGTTGGATTTACTTCAAGTTTTAAATAACATTAAAGGAGAGGTAAAATTTGTATAATTATTAAATTATGGCCAGGGTTAAAAAAAAAAAAAAAAAGTTTAAGAAAGGCCATTCTAAGTCATTGTCTCTGTTTGTTTTTGGTTCATAATAGTCAGAGTTCATTATGTGCAGGAATAGTCTATGCAGTATTTGTTTTTCCAGAGCTCAGGACAACCGTTTTATAAAGAACAAAAGTTAAACATGGGAGAGTAATCCTCTTATGTATTCCAAGTTTTCTAGTCTCAATCTCATCATGACTTAATAGAGCAAGGCCAATCGCTAGTTGTTACCTCACACCCTAGAACATCTTGTCATGAGTCAAATGCATTACATGTGTCATAAATTCCTTTTATGATAGCGATGTTGAAACCACATGTTCTGACACAATTCTTTCTTACATCCCTTTGGTAAATAGAATGCTAAAATCTGAGGTGAATCCACATTCTGTTCTTATGTAGCTGTACAAAAAAAATAAACTGAATAAATCTAGCATAATTTATGCTGTACCTTTAATGGAAAAATCTTAAGCCATAATCATTGTAGCTGTTGGGCATCTTCTTCAAAATCTCTCAGTGCATGCATTAACTTTGGTTAAATTATTCTGGAGTGAAAAGGCAGAAAATATTCAAAATAATATGGTTTCCGAAGCATCATCTTAACAGACCAATTTCAAAAGATTCAGGTGCTAAATTTGACTTCATAGTCCCTTTGTAGATCAGTTATTTAGATTGTAAAGGAGGAGAGAATCGTGTGCTGTTATCTGCGTGGTCATTAGTCTCACACAATGAAAGGAAGAGAACAATAAAATAAGACTAAAAAAAAATCATTCTTCCAATGATTGTCATTGAACGGTTAACATTAGTAAACATTCACAGTAGGAAGTCTCTTTCAATCTCCAATATATAAAGTAGTGCAAAAGAAAAAAAAAGAAATCCAGTCCTGTTACCTGTGAACAAAATTAGTTACATTTTGTCTGACTTCATTTCTTCTATAAGGTTAGACATTTGCTGTCAAATCTTCCCCCAAATTAATAATAAAATATAATCAATTTCTAAAGGCCCTTGCAGCCTTTTTAAAAGTTAATTTCCAGTTAAAAATAAACTTTAATTAAATCCAAGATAAAACTGTGACCTATATTCTATTAAATAATTTACTTTCTTTTTTTCTACACAGTAATTCTTACAATTTTTTTTTAAAAAACCACTACAGAATCCAAAGACATAGGAGATGCTATTAAAGCACAGATAAACAACTGCTCAAATTCGTTAGTTCTTACATAGTAAATACTTCAAATGCCAACTTTTCCTGTCACTGCACAATTATTAACAATGTTGACAGTTAACTTACATGTATTTTCTCTCTCTCTCACACACACACACACACACACACACACACACACTCCCTCCATGGAACCATCATGACTGTTAACATCTTTTCCAGTTCATGTGCAAAATTCTTGCATTCTAATAAAAAATATAAAGATAGATTTGCTCCTATATAAGCCTCCCTCTTCTCCAAGATGTATCATTTATTTGATATGTAATACAAGTTTAGTAACAATTATGCCTTGTATAACCATTAAGTGGTATACTACTGTATGCAATGGACTCATTTGCATATTCATTTTCATAACTGCACTCTCTATGCATAAATATATTTGGAGATGCTGGGGGGTGCAGCCGCGGGTGGAGAAAGCAATTCACACATCAGTCTCCACAGCCTTTGCGTTAGAACAGTTGTTTTTGTCTGTCTCACTGTCCTCTCCCTTTCCCTGACACTTCTCTTCCTTTGCACACAGAGATTCCTTCACTCCTTCTTCCATCTCTAGATACTCTGACTTGTCCCCCAGGGAAGAAGAAGTAGAGCTCCGAAATTTCTTGAGCAAATTAGAAGGGAGGTACGGGCAGCTGACTGCGTTCTGTGTCAGCTGTGTCTGTTCCTCATTTTCAGTCTCTCTGTGGTAAAAATAGTTAAAGTTAGAGACGATCACTGGCACTGGCAAAGCAATGGTTAAGACACCAGCAATGGCACACAGGGACCCCACAATCTTGCCCCCCACAGTGATGGGCTTCATGTCCCCATAGCCCACAGTTGTCATAGTCACCACAGCCCACCAGAATGCATCTGGGATGCTTTGGAAATGGGTCGTGGGTTCATCGGCCTCTGCAAAATACACGGCGCTGGAAAAGAGGATGACCCCAATGAAGAGGAAGAAGATGAGGAGGCCCAGCTCCCGCATGCTGGCTCGGAGGGTGTGGCCCAGGATCTGCAGGCCCTTGGAGTGCCTGGAGAGTTTGAAGATCCGGAACACTCGGACCAGTCGAATGATCCTGAGGATGGCGAAGGACATGGCCTGCTGCTGCTGACCGCTGCCGCC
This sequence comes from Loris lydekkerianus, assembly GCA_963574355.1. Classification (NCBI taxonomy): domain Eukaryota; kingdom Metazoa; phylum Chordata; class Mammalia; order Primates; family Lorisidae; genus Loris; species Loris lydekkerianus. Next base: position 25,935 of record CAUYPK010098107.1, on the reverse strand, counting down.
CCCCTGCTGCTGGGCCAGGTCGGTGCCCAGCGTGATGAAGTAAGGCAAAATGGAGACAATGTCAATGATGTTCATGATGTTTTTGAAGAAGAGTGCTTGGCTGGGACACGCAAAGCAGCGAACCACAAACTCAAAGGAAAACCACACGATACAGACCGTCTCCACGATGAAGAAGGGGTCGTTGAAAATCGTGTGCCCTAAGTTCTCCGGGTGGGGGGCCGAGGTGTCGTTCAGCAACCCACTGTGCCCACCAGCGCTCAGTGCCATGATGAGATCCCTATCGTCCCTGAACTCGGGCAAGGTTTCCAGGCAAAAGATGACGATAGAGATTAAGATGACCAGTACGGACACGATGGCTATGCCCCTTGCCGGACTGGAGCTCTCTGGATATTCGAAGAGGAGCCAAATCTGCTTTTTAAACTCGTTCTCCGGCAGGGCCCTGTCCTCCTCCTCTCTCACGAAGCCCTCGTCCTCCCGAAACTTGAGCAGGGCCTCCTCCCCCAGCTGATAAAACTTCACCTCCTCGGTGAAGATGTCGAAGGGGACGTTCACCGGCCTCTTCAGGCGGCCGCCCGACTGGTAATAATACAAGATGGCATCAAAGCTGGGCCGATTCCTGTCAAAGAAATACTCGTTGCGCAGAGGGTCAAAGTACTGCGTCCTCTTCTCAGGGTCCCCCAGCAGAGTCTCTGGAAACTGGGCCAGGGTTTTCATCTGGGTCTCGAAGCGCAGGCCGGACACGTTGATCACCACGCGCTCACAGCAGTCGCTGCAGCGCACGGAGCTGTAGCCCCCGCCACCCGCGTCCTCCTGGGGCAGCAGGTCGGTGTAGGAACATTCATCGCCAGGGTCATCCTCGCTGTAGTAAAACCTCCCCTCCTCCTCCTCCTCCTCCTCCTCCCCCTCCTCCTCGTCCTCCTCCTCGCTCAGCTCCCTCAGGATCTTCTCCTCCGAGCCGCTGGGCATCAGGTCCGAGCAGTGGGGGAAGCTGCTCTGCCGGTGCTGGGCTTTCTTCTTGTCTGGCCGCTGCCGCCGCCTCCTCCGACTCCCCCGGCTGCTCTGAGGGTCGTGGGAAGTGCAGGCCCCCCGGGACTGGTGGTGGTGGTGGGAGCCCCCCCCAGGCCCCCCACTGCCTTCCACAGCAGCCGTGGCAGCGGCGACAGCGGCGGCCGCAGCGGCCCGGGAGTGAGCCAGCCTCTCCCGCTCCCGGGCCCGCGCCTGGGCCGCGTACCCGTAAGGCATGTGGCTGTTGCACCCTGAGCTCTCGGCACTCACCATCGCAACCTCCATGGTGGTAGCTTTCGGGAATGGCTGGTTCCAGTTGTAGAAGAAGAAGAAGAAAGGAAAATAGGGCGGCTTCTCTTCTCACCAAATTAAGGTAAGTGTGGAACCCTTAAGCAGATTGCTTGGAAGACAAGGATATTTTCAGTCTGACTTTGCATTTTCTGTTTTTAAATCAGCACGCCCCATGCTCTCTCTTCTCAGGGATTCAACATTGCTCTCCAGAGACAAACAGCCTAGCACCCTCGAGCCCAAGTCAGACAGTGTGGGGGTCTCCCAGACACCTGTGTTTTAGAGTAGGTGTTGAAATTGGGAAATATGTCTGAGACGTGGTTGGTGAGGATGCTGCAAGATTCAAAGGCGGCAGGTGTCTGACAGTCAGCACTTGTGCCTAGAAATATATTTTTCTGCCATGGAAACTGGCCAAAGCTGAGTCCATTAAATTTAAATAAAATGCAAATATGCCGTTAGTCTTAGCACTTGCCTTCTAGAGACGGCTTGACCCATGTTGAGATGGGGTTGGAAGTACACACAGCCATTGCTGCTCAAAGCCTCTCGGGAGGATCCTCCAGTCTCTCAAAGGCCTCCTGGACCCAGAGGCAATGCCCAGCTACTGACAGAGGCAAAGACTCTGGGAGGTAGAGAAGGTGCTAGATGAGGTGTCAGCAGAAGCAAACCCAGCTCTGAGGTCTCCATAGAAATCAAGGCAATGCAGAGCATCCTTCCTAAAATCCTGCAGAAGCAGCACTGCACCTGAAAGAGGATTGAAAACAAGCACAGGAGAAAAATAAAAAGAGGAAACAAATCATATCAAGGCAACTGAGCATTGTCTTTCACAACCACTTCCTTCCCTTTCCTTTAAGCAAATCGTATAACACACGGAACAACCATGCCTTCTCAAGAGGATAAGGCAGGCTATTCTTAAATCTCCTTCTCACCAGACATCCTTCTTTCCTCTTCTTTGGTTATGATTTCAGCTCAGTTTACTTTCATGGCAAATCAATTATTTTTCCTCTTTCCACTCTCGGGGGAGATGGGCCTTGTTTCTATCTTCCCTTCACCGATGCTGGGCCTTAAACCTCATTGTCACTCTCTTCACTCCATGATAATAATGAAGTTAATGTACAGCTGCCTCCATCATTCATTTATTTCAAGACATTTTTAAAAAAAAAAAATTTGCTATCGTAAAATGTTTCTGAATTTCTACCCCTCTCTGTCTTAATGGGGGGGGGGGTTGTGGAAGTCAGAAAAACCAGGTTTGTTTGTATGTTTTAATACAGAATCTACTACTTAAACAAGCTTTCAAACAGTCTATGAAGTGTAGACAATAATACCACATCCCCCTTCCCATATTTGTAAGTATTAAATGAGATAATGGATGTTGCACAGAATGAATGGCAATAAACAGTGGCTGTTATGCATAATATGACAGAGCCCTACATTTTTATTGTTTGCTTGCCCAGCCCCAAATGTTCATGGCCTATGTCACTGTCGGAAACAGGGGAAAGAAAACATGAGGACCTTCAGGACATTCTGAGACTCACCGATGGCCTGTATTAAGTTGGCATTGCCTCCCTCCCTGAAGCATGTCCCTATTGTTTTTCTGTCTTCTGGATTCCTGAACACTCCCAACCACCCACAGCCTAAGAGCTAATCCTAGTTTCTACATCTCTAATAATCATCTCCTCCCTTTGCAATTCCTCCATGGTCACACTCTTCTCAAGGCGCTATCTTATTTTTTAAGTCTCAGTTTGTATGAACCTCTTTAGCCTAGCATACTCCCTCCCGTATAATTTAATCCACATCTCCCATACCTTTCCCTGTCTCCTCTCTTTCTCTCTCTCTCTTCCTGCCCACCTTTATTTCCTATCTCCCAGTTCCTGATCACACATCCCTTGCAGTCCCAATCTATTCCCACTGTCACCTGGGATTCCTAGCCCTTCTGCATCCCTAGTCTATGCTCCCAAGATCCAGCTAATTCATGTCCTCAGCCAGGACCTATAAAAGCCCCTACCCCAATCCCCTGTCTCCCCTCATTTCTTCCAGCAGAACTTCCAAGAATGCAGGGAGTGACCCAGAGAAGTGGAGAGGATGGTGACAGTCAGAATTCAGGGCAGCTACCAGTTTCTATTACTAGAAGCACTTGGAAAGCATCACAGAAATGGCTTTCTGAAGCCATTAACAGGATTCAACCCTAGACCACCTGCTGCTCCTTGCTAATCATGTCAGCCTAGCAGCTCAAACACAGTGAATTTTATGATGTGACAATCATGGAACTGCAAACAGAGGGCTTCCTGGTCATACACCCCTTGCCAATCACACACATTCTCCTACATTCTCCTAGGGTAAGAGGGGAGCTGACTGAGAGACAAACTCCAGAAAACACACCTCTGATGGTATCTCCCATGACATCCCCTTTCCTTCACCTGAATCCTGACATAATTTCACAGTCTGAAATGTTGACCCTCAGGGGGGTCTCTGCATTCCTACTTACAAAACCTGGAGTTATACTCACTGTGAATCTTCAAGCTAACATCTTTTAAAGGTTTGCACAGGCCCAACAGCCTGAGAGTTTGCTCAGTTTCTTCCCCAACTCCTCCCAAACAGTTATAATACACTATTTAAATAAAGCCCCCAGTGTAATCCAAGTGCCTGTATATTTAAATAATGTATATACTCTCCCCTGCCCAAGTGATTCCCAGAAGGAAATGAATTAGAGGATCTTCTAATTCACCACCAACTCCACAGGATGTCTAGACCTACCCTTTTTCCTGCTCTACACCATATGAATTTGCATGTATTTATTTATTTAGGTTTCTTAGTTTTGCTTATCTAACTCCCTCTTCCACCCTACAAAAAGCAAATTAACTCCTTTTAATTGGCCACCAGTTACCTCATTACCCCTGATCAAGAAAGAAAAGAATAAGAAGAAAAGAAAAATCATTCCTCCCAGCAAACCAAACTGGTTTAACAATCTTCCTTCTTAAAGGTATTTATGTTAGGAGAATCTACTCAAGCTGATTCTCAGGAGCCTTTCTAGGAGAAACCTGTACAGGGAAATTCCCCTTCCTCTTTAACACAATTAAACTAATAGGATTTTGCAGGCTATCTATTCCCCAATCTATGCACCCCCGAACAACAGCTAAGCATCCTGCCCCTCCTCTCATCCTTCCCTCCCACCCCAACAGCAAGGCTGTTTTCATCTTTCAGTGCTAATTCCTGCAACTATGTTAGGGTGGTACCTGAACCTTATCTGAGAAAGAGAGAGAGAAAACACAAAAAGAGAAACAGACATAGAGAGAGGGCGGCAGAAAGGCCAACACGGTGAGAAAACATACACTTCAAGGCACGCCATTTACACGGCCCCTGCGTGTTGCTCAAATGCTCGGAAAATGAACGCAAATCCAAACGTTGGGAGAGGCAGCAATTCAGACCGTTCACCAGCTGTTCCCAAAGGGATGGAACCTGTCAGGCTGGGATGAGGCAAAATGATGCTAAATCTTAGCCCCACCTCAAACGACATTTTTAATCGCGCCCTGGACTCTAGACCTAGGTTCCCGCTGGGGCATTTTAGGCAGAGCGCACTCACCTCATCCCCAGGGTCGGGAAAATAACAACTGTTGGCCCCCCAGAGCGCCGCGCACCCTGCGCCTGCCTTCTCCCACCTCCTGGTTTATTTTTAACCGCCTTCCATTCATGCCCTTCTGTCACATTCCCGATATTATTTACCCCCCAAATGTCCACTGTTTCTTATTAACAGCCAAAAGAGGAGGGTGAAGGAAGGATAGGAAAGGTATCAGACTTACCGTTCTCCGGCGGGGTGAAATACAAAAATAAAGAAAATCCCTCCGACCGGTTTGTTTTTCCCTCTCAAGCTTCAACAGCTGGAGGAGGGGAAGGATGATCTGGGGGCTGGGGGGAGAGTGGCAAAAGGAACCACTCCGGTTTGGCAGGTGGACGCTCCAAAATATCCAAGGAACAAGTTGTGTTGCCTGGCCAGGGGGGCACAGTCCTCGCTGCTGGAGCCTGGGGGCAGGGATGGGGCTGCCCCAGGAGAGACCCCAGGACTCCCGGTTCCTCTGGAGTTCAGTACAGGCAGGCTTGCCTGGGAAAGGAAATGAAGGTTCCCCCGAAAAGAAGCAAAATCCTAGACAGCAGCGATCACTTGTTAAGCCCGAATGCCTCCTCCAACATCCATCCTCTCCCGCTGGCTGCTGGAGCGGCACACGCCTCCCCGGGCCGCGACGCGCCGGGCGGGGGCGGGGGCGGGGGCGGGGCCAGGGCCGTGCCGAGGGTGTGGCGTTCCCCGCCGTCGCCAGGAGCGCCTTGCAGCGCGCGCGGCGGGCGCAGTCACGACGCCGCGACTCCCCGCCCCGCCGCAGGGCCACCGGATCGCCGAGCCCCGGGAACTGTTCCAGGAGCTCTGTGCCGTCGCCCCCAGAGGCGAGGAGCAAGTCCCAGAGAAGTGTCCCCTTGGAGCAGTAATCGGGGTTCCGACGGCAGCTCTGGAGACTCCAGAGGGGTTGGGAGGGAAGAGAAGAGGCTCGACGGGTGGGGCAGTCCCCCAAACGGGCTGATTTGGGGCATCGTCTCTCTCTGACTCGCTTTCTCTACCTCTCTCCTGGCGCCGGTCCTCCTCTCCCTCTCAAAGTGGTTTGTGGGGTTAGAGCCCGGTACATCCCCGGCGAGGCGGCGAGGCGGCGGGGCCGGAGCGCTCCCTTCCCCAGGCTGCCGGTCCGCCTCCCTCCGTCCCCGCCCGCCTTCCTTGCTCACCGAAGTTGATTGGCCTCAGCTCCGGGATTGACCTCCGGGGCGCACAGGGAAGCGACTTTATCATGAATGCGACCCCTGTGAGGGGAGAGTTGCAGAAACTGGAATCAGACCCAGACTAGGGGCAGCGCACAGGAGGCAGAACTCGGAGGGGTGGAGAGTGGGAGGATGTGAGCACGTTTTGCAGGGCGGGCCGGTCGCTGGGGGCTTTAGAAGGCGGAGGAGCCGTCGCGCGAACCTGTGACGGCAAAAAGAAATGCCACTGGGCTAGAGGTTTGACTCCGGGAGGTCTCGCTCATCGTGACCGGAACTCTACCCCTGGCCACTTACATTTAAAACAGAAAAGTACTCCGGCGGGCAAGTGCGCCTGCAGAGGCGTCACCACCTCGGGATGGAATCGCAGGTTGCTTATTAAGTGGCTGGTTTGCAAGATGGCTCGGGGCTAGGGTGTAAATATGCAATTCTCACAAATCCACTAAAAGAAAGGTTAGCAGTGAAGAGGAATCGAGACACACACACACACACACACACACACACACACACACACGCCCAGGTGGTGACCAAGTAGGTCTCCAAACGCTTCTTCCAGATGCCAAGATGGGCCAGTCGAGCGGTGGCAGCGCACGCCGGTCTGCTGGAGCAAAGACGACCTTGGGCTGCCTGGTTAGCACCTGGGAGGCCACTGTTGTCCTCAGCCAGCAGCTTTGTTCGAGGGCCCTTTTGGGCCTCCTCCATTTGTGGCGGCCAATTAATTATTAAGGGAAATATTCCCGAGTTGAATTATAAATATGCCCTGTGCTCACGCTCCTAACCACTGTTGGCACAGTGAAGGACGCCTGGAGGACTGCTTTATGTTGCTGTTTGATTTTTCCTTTATCTTTTTAAATAACTGAAAAGAATTTATTTTTGAATTATAATCAGTAAGAAGAAAAGAAAGACGGGGGGGGGGGGGTAAAAAAAAAAAAAAAAGAATCTGGTCCTACTTTCCTAACTTCTTCCAGCTAGTGCGGGTTGAACTTCTGGCCTGGGTGTATTTACCTGTGATCCCCTGGTTTCAACCACAGTGGAGGAACTGAGAGCAAGGTAGCTCCACGCTGGCTCAGAGAGGCTCTTTGCCTTAATTCATTCCAGCAAGTAGGGAGGGCGGATTTCTCCAAATGTGAAAACGTTCCTGTGCACTGGCACAGAACGGTCTCTGTACCTCCACAATATGATGTAATCACTGTGCAGTTTCATCCACACCAGAAGCAAATAACTCCTCAGAAGGATATTTCTTGGGATGGCAAAAGGCAGGCTGAGGGCACAGGATCTTGGGACCAGTTTCCCAAAAGCAATTTGTAGATCAATCAGGAGCAGCTATGGAATGCTTTCAAGAAGATGAAAAATGAGATTGAATGATGTACTAAAGATGACAGTTATATTGAAGCTTGGACGTTTTAATTGGATCATGTTAAAATTTTATGAATTAGACCTCCCTGTGCCGTTTACCGTTTGTTCCTATCATGGCCCTGAGAATATTAAAGTTTAAAATGCCCAAGGACTTTTTAAATATTTGCGTTTCTTAGGTATCAGGAATTTGAATTACTAAAGCACAGGGAAAACTATTCTCCTGAAAATATGTATTCATTCAAATCCTAGGAGTAGAACTTACAGTAATAATACTCAATACTATATGGAGTAATGTAAGGCAGGTTATATTAATTGAGTGTCCACCTAGTGCCTGGCTCTGTACTAAGGTCTTTAAATATATACTGTCTAATTTTAACTAAACTCTTCATATGGTAGGTGCCATTATTACCACTATTTCATAGGGAAGGAAATTAAGGCTTACAATAGTTAATGTGCCCATATGTAACATAGCTAATTATGTAGCATAACTAGGAAAACAGCCCAGTTCACCAAGGGGCCAATTTGTGCTTGGTCAGTTACCTCTGTCCTCTGGGCTGCCTAGTCCCATTTTCCACAGGAAAGAAGGAATATAACATAAACATTGTCAATAACTAAGGCAAAATGCAAGTTTTCTTAACAATTATTCCCCCAACAAATGACTTAATTCCAGCCTGGGAAGCAAGCAATGTAAAGTTAACTGGTATATTACTAAGAAAATGCCAGCAAAGATACAGAAATGAAAAGTATGCACATGCATGTTAGTCATTTGTATAAGGGTGATGATTAGCTTTCTTGCTGTCTTTTGGAGGCAGCTTCTTGAACAGGTACTTGAGATCCTTTACAGCAGTGGTTCTCAACCTTCCTAATGATGTGAGCCTTTAATACAGTTCCTGTGGGTCATGACCCACAGGTTGAGAACCACTGCTTTACAGGTTTCAAGAATAAACTGCTTTTTCTGAGCAGGCCCATCTTGGGGGAGAAGTAAAGTTTTCATTCTAGAGGTATAATCCAGCTTTACAGAGGTCAGAGTAGCCAAAATAAGCTGGTAAAGAGCCTTCCATTTCCGGGTTAGTTGCTTCCCTGGACATCGTTCTCACCACGTTTCGAGCAGGACCTGGGCTAGCAGGGGCTCAATAGTTTGAGGCTCCCTTATCTGGTTGAGGCTACACATTACCACACTCTGTGATTTCTTGATAACTTTTCCCAGATTACTAATGTACTTTAAAATCTGATTTAAGTCTTTATTCAATAGGAAACTTGTTTTAACAAATGGTCATTTCAAAGAGGCTGAGTTTTAAGTTTCCCTTTGGGGTAACTCTCATTCTAAGGCAATCCGGGGGAGCTTGATCTACCAGTCCTGAGTATCTCGACATAATTTAATCAATGTTCTTTTAAAAATCTGGATCATTCTCTCGACTTTTCTAGAAAATTCAGGATGGCAAGAAGAGTGAAGTGTGTGCGTATCAAGGCTGCCTGACAACTCCTGAAGCCCAAACCTAGGAATGATTTCTTTTAGCAATCATTTACAAACTCAAGTGTTTTTGTTTTTTCTTCTATAGGGGATGTGTTCCCTATAAAGCTGGGGAAAACTTCTATCCAGCCTGTATACAAGTCTATGAAAGCCAAAGATACTTGAACCCACCCTTAGGGAATGTCTGTGTCAAATCAGTTTGTCAATCTCCTTAGGCATAGTTCCTGCTGTGCTGCCCTGGGGTAGTTGGAGACAGGGACAGTGGATGAGCCAGAGGATTGGTTCAAAGGCAATCTTCACATACTGGAGTTACATGGTCCACTGTGACCTTTTCAGTTTTATAGGAGATTATGGATAAAATCCCTTAGTGAGTCTCTCCCATAATGCATTGCCCTATGAAGGTTTCTGATGATTTTTCATTGGCAGTGAAGGCAAGGTGGAGGGCCCTATTACAAGGACCAAAGTATCAACTTGTCCCTTCCATCTTGCCTGTTTGGTTCCTCTATCAGCTTGATTGTTTCTCTGGCTGATCAAAGAATTACTTTTCTAATGCCCTGTGCAGTGTATAATAACTATTTAGACAGGGAGCTGGACTGCTTCAAGAAGAGACTAAATCACCTCCTTATGTTTTATGAGGGAGCTTCTAGCAGTTAGCATTCCCCTCTCTTTCCTGAAAGCTGCATGAGCATGGACTATGAAGAATGCATTCTTAGAATCCCTCACTATATATATTAAGCCTTTTTCTTTCCCAAGGTGAAGAGCCTAGCCAATGCTCCAAACTCTGCTTCTTGAGCTAAAGTGCGTGGGGGGGAGTGTTTTTGCTTCTACGGTCTGGTTTGGACTAACAGCAGCATAACCTGCCCTCTGGATTCCATTGTCTGTAAACCATTCTTAGTCTGAGTTTTTTTTAAGGGGGAGTCCTGCTGATCCATTCAGCCAAAATAGGTCTGTTCTACATAGGTGTGCACCAACATCTCAGGAGGGGCCATGGAAGCAAAGTGATAGGATTGAGAGTCTGACATACCTTTACGGTCAAATATGGGGTACTAGTAAGGCTTGATATTGAGTAAGTCTACCTTCAGTTAATTAACGGTTCCCCTTTATTTCTAGCACATTTCAGCCCTGGTGAGGAGTATAAACCTCAAGGGGCTGGCCTAGTATAAGTTCAGAGGGCTTTTTAACTAATAGGCCACTGGCTGCTACTGCTCTGAGCTAGCTAGACCACCACTGAACCACCAGTTCTAATCATTTTGAGAAATACAAAGCCCATTGGCTTCTGGAAAGGCCCTAGTTTCTGGACTAGAAACTGTAGGGCTTGGCTCAACCTCTCACGTAAAAAAAGAAATAAAATGTTTCTTTAAACCCAGGAGACCCCGGGCAGGAGCACACCATCGCTCAGACTATGTGATTTCACGGACTTGGTGGCAAGCCTCATCCCACTGAAACAGTTCCTTTTCTCTACCCTTGAGTGTATTATAAAGGCCTTTGGCAATGAGACCAAAGCTCAGCATCCAAATCCAGCAAAAGCAGCCCTCCCTGGGAATCCCGGCAGCTCCCTTCTACTGCTGGGAACCAGTGATGGAGCAATGGCCTGCTTCCAGTCTGGGGCAAGCATTCTAGCTCCTGGAGTATTTATGATACTAAACCTCTATGAGACACTCAGGGACATGTAGATGCAATTTTATATGTTAAAGGAAAGTTAGACTATGTCTCACCTGGGGTTGGCTGTTCTGTTTAGCCTTTGAGGAGGAGACCTTATATGCCCAATCAGCTAAAAAATTCAAGGTCTTAATAGTGTTTTCTGAATCTTCACTGGCTGTGAGCAAGTCATCAGCACACTGCAGTAAGGCTCCACTTGTTAGTTTAAGGTCTGAAGGTCTGTCACTAGGGCTCACCCAAAAAGGTGGGGGCTATCTCAAAAACCTGGGGGCAGCACAGTCCAAGTGTACTGGGAAGCTTCTTGGATTTCTGTATCCCTCCATTTAAAAACAATAGACAAGTGGAGTCTGGATGTAACAGTATGCAAAAGAAAGCATCCTTTAGATCCAGCATGGTGTAATATTGGGTGAACTCCGTGATCTGAGGAGGAATGTATAGAGATTAGGGACTTTAATACAAACAGATTTAACTGAATCATTTACTGCCCTGAGGTCCTGGGCAAAGCAACATCCTCCGCTTGACTTCTTCAGAGGCAGAATTGGGGTGTTGTTACAAGAGGACAGGCAAGACTGGATTAGCCCATGTTGTTGGAATTTTCCAAGAGGGGATGTGTTTCCTATAAAGCTTACAGCTTCGGAGGATATTGGAGCTTGCATATATATGGTATGCTGAGCTTAAGTTTTACTCTAACAGGTTCGGCATTGATGGCCCATCCTGGAATGTCAGTGTCCCATACAAACTTGAACCCCGTTGCAATTTTATATGTTAAAGGAAAGTTAGATTGTGTCTCACCTGAGGTTGGCTGTCTGTTCCCATTACCACGCAGTCAGCACTGGACAGAGGTCCAACAGGCTGGGGCAGGACAGAGTAGGCAGCTCCAAGACTAAAAGGAAATCAGTTTTTCTACCTGTTACAGCAGTATAAGGAGTGGGCTGAGGAGGCCCACTCCACCCCAGCTTCCCGGAAGGAGTAGGCAATCCTTCTTCCCCTCCTTCCGATAGTGTGTGCATCGGTTGGGCCCCAATCCTGCCAATGCTGGTTGGGGGTTAGTTACTCCTTGTTAGGGTTCCTCTGCTGGCTAGGGTCACCTCATGGTGAACTTATAATTATGGCAGCCAAAATCTGTGCCTTTGTTTTCATGCTGTCATCTTTTTCTTTCTTCTCCATCCAGTCCTGATTGTTAAAAAACTTTAAAGACCTCCATTACCAATGCCACCTGAAGGATCTAGGGTCTAGCTCCTGGCTTGGCACTGTTTGGGTTAAAAGTGCATAGCCAGAAGCGTGTGACTTTCAGCAGTCATTGGGTTTATGTTAGTATATTTTCTGAAAGCCTCAGAGAACCTATTAAGGTACATAGCCAGATTTTTGTCTCTTTTCTGATTTAATCTCTCTCATTTTATCAGAGTTTACTGCCTTTGTTTTCTCATTCCCTCCAACATGCAATTAAAGACATAGTTCATACTTAACTGATCTCTCTCTTCGTCATTAATCCATGGGAGGTTTCACTTGGGGACTGCCTCACCAATGCCCAGCACGCAATGTGGCCGGTTTAATCCAACCTACTCATCTGCATACACTCGAGCCTTCCTAAGACTTGAGCCTTCTATCAGGAGTACAGCAGTGAGTCAACATCACAAGGACTACATCAAAGGAAAAGTTAGACCCAACTTGATAAATTGATTCCTAAACTTATCTGGATTTTCCAAAAATCACCCATGTAGATCCTTGCACTCTTAAGTCTGACACTGAAAAGGGTACATGTACCCGAGCTGTCCCTCCAGTTTCACCCATTAACCCCCTAAGGAGAAAGCAGCTCTAAGGATGCTGGGGAGGTGAAGCAGGGTATAGCTTATGTCCTGATTGAACTCCCATCAGGGACAGCAGTGGGAATTCTTGGGGAGAGGAAGAGGAAGGTCTCCCAGCTTAACCTCCCCACAGCCATGACTCAGAATAGGAAGGAATAAAGCCTGCCTAGTCCAAAGAGCCCACTACTCCCACCTGCTTGGGAAAGGTATTGTGAGGACAGGACCCAGGGAATCACAACAAAAATGGCTCTTCTCTCAGCTGCTATCCTCACCAAAGAGAAACCACACAGACTCAGCAGGAGTCTCAAAGCTTAGACTCCTGGTATAATTTCATAAAGGCCTATACATACAGGACTTCAATCCATTTACTGGCATTTCTGTAACCCAAGTCTAGTTGTAAAATGGTATTTTAAGTTAGGGTTCCCTTCTCAGACCATTTTTCTGAGTCCTCTGGGGATTACTGGGGCCAGGCTGTATTACAGAGGGACATAAGCTTCTGCCTTTTCAATTATCCAATTTAAACTGATCCTAGTTACTGAGGATGCTTTTTAAGGTGAATCTGTTTGGGTGCCTGTAGCATTCCCCACAACCCAGCTGGTGTCCTATGATGGGGGCCTAGGGAGGGTGAGTCAAGTCTTCACCCTCATTTGTCACAGAAATTATAGTTAATGTTCCTAGTTCCACTCAGCCCTCTCTCAAGATCTCAGAAAAGGCCCAGCAGGCCAAGGAAGAGAGAGGGAAAGGAGTTTTCCGAGGGGGAGGCCCAATAGTGCTTACATTTAAAATCTTATTCCCCAATCTTCAAAATCTCCCAGCCTTTTTAATTTTATACCAGCTCCAAGTAGAACTCACTCTATACCCACATTCATCAACACTGACTCTATAACATGAGATAAAACGATGAATTAGACACACAAAAAGTGGGCAAAGGTGAATTGGTCTAAGAAGTAAAGCTTCTTCCTAAAAGTTGGGGAGGGTTGTTCACAGGTGCCATAAGGACCAGCAACAGAAGCATGCTTTCTCTCAAATGACTGGCAAAACAGATTACAAGCGTCACAGCCCCATAGGGAAGACAGAAGTTGAGGAAGCACCAAGAGGTTTCAAAGTTCAAGACAAAACAGAAATCTAGATTATGGGCTAGTACCTTACTGACACAAGAACAAGGGACAGCTCACTAGTTCAAAACCAAAAGGGTCAGCTGGCATCTCTCCAGCTGCCCACACAGAGGACTAAATGGATAAGCCGCCAATGGGAACTCCTAGTACCTAAATGTAATAGAAACAAACAAAAGCACAAAGAGCTAATCGTCCAAATAGCAAGACTTACGATGAGCCATAGCCATGTATGAAGAGAGAGAGGAAAAGAAGGAGGAAAAATAGGGAGGATGGGGAAAGACAAGGAGAGAGTGAAGGAGAGAAAGAAAAAGAAGGTGGATCAGCCCAGGTCTGGACCCTAAACACAAAGGCACCAGTGTCATAAAGCAATGGTCCAGAGCAGTTGTCTCTGCTCGAGTTTGGCACCAGGTCAGCCACGTCTGTCCTGCATCCTTGGCAGCCTAGTCCCATCGGAGGTGGCACCCCGTGTTACCAAGCCCCTGGCTTCTTGTTATTTCCTCCAGGATAGAAATCAAGAGAGATCACCAGCCATAGCCGTAAAGAATAAAGTTGATTTAGCTTGTGCACAAGAGAGCCTGCACTGGGAAAGGGAAAGTTTGGGCTTCTCCCAGAGAATAGCATGGCCACTGGTCTTAGAGGCTTTTTCTAAAGGGAAGGGTTATGTCAAAGCACGTATGCAATGGGGTTATTCTACCACCTGCACAATAGCTTTATGTACCTTTTAATGCATCATATGTAACATTAACATTTTAAATCCCCACTCTGAGTGTGATGTTAATAATTTTTAATAATTCATTTTAATAGTAAATAAAGAAAAGCCTACTGTAAGTTGAAGCTTAAACCTAACCATGCCAGCAGGGGCTCTGGAAACATCCCTAACCCTTTAAAGCAGAAACTTGTAGTTAACAAGTGTTTGGTCTCTCGCTTCTCACTGGACAGAAATTCAGCAAGCCTTGGCTTGAATAAGGGGATTTGGGCAAGCCTGGGTTAGAGCAAGGGGCCTCTGCTCCCTTCCTCTGGACCATGTCAAAACAGGAAACCAGCCAGTAGGCCTGTCTCATAACTAAGCCTTAAACTTCTGAGTCTCTCCAATGCTGAAGGACTCCATGCTAGTGATGATAATTCCATGTGGTATGGTCTAGACCACAAACTAGTGGCCGCCACAGATATATAAACAGATTAGGAAATAAGGGGATTCATGCAATGATGGAGGGGTGATAAAATGTTCCCATGCACAAATAATAGAGCAACATCTAGTCTGGGGGGAGTAAGCAAGAATTCCCAAGGAAAGAATAGATATATCTCAAAATTAGTGAGAATTGGAGCAGCTGCCATGGAAAATCCATGGGCATGTGATGCCTAGGGCAGAAGGGAAGCGACTGGAGCTGGAGAAATAGGTTAGGTCCAGCTGGAAATAGCATGCTCCTCTCCTCGCCCTGGCCCCATCCCTCTTGCTCCTTTTCTCTTTCTCTCTCCCCCTCTCGCCCTCTCCTGTCTCTCTCTCTCACACACACCTCTTTGCCAATTTAAATAATTTATTTGTAAAACAAACAAGAAACATTCCATTTCTCTCCTTGAAATTCTTTTAGGAATTTCTAGAAACTCATATAAATAAGCAGTAGCAGAAAAAATGTTTTGCTGATGACCAAAAAAACGGTCTGAATCCAAAGACCCTCTTCTCTTTGGAGAAGAAAGAAAAATTATTCTCTTGCCTTTATTAGTCATCAGCTAGTCAAAATTCTTTAAGCTCTTCACAGCCCAAATATACCTATTACCACAGTGAATTTATCCCTGGCTTTGAATCCTCTCAGTGGTGATACAAATGTTCCAGGTCGCACTATGAAGCTTTTGCTTACACAGAAAGGGGCAGAGGGCAGCAGGTCTGTCTTAGCACAAAGCACCATAGGAGGCCATGTGGGACACAAACTGGTCCATTGTCAATGTTTTGTTCTCTCTGAGGACTGGGCCACAGCGGATTGCAATGTTCTGTTTACTCTTCTCTCTCCCCAACCAGCCTGTGACACCTCACTGAAAACAGGCACTCCGCCCTGGGCAACTGGAGCTGTTCTTGATCTGGAGATCAATGTGAATGAATAATGGAAGAGACTTCCCTTTGCCAAGAAAGTTCACTGAATGTGTTTGGAGAGAATGAAAAGATGACCACTTTTTTTCTCCTGCTTATCCTGACCTCTCAACCCATCTGACTTTTAATGTTCTGAAGTGATGGGAGGGTGAGAAAAACCTAGATGATTTGGATCCATTCCTCACTCCCACATTTGTAGATGGAGACACTTGAGCAGCCCAGAATTCCTTGTAAGCTGTGAGTCACTTAGCTATTTTTTTTTTTTTTCTTGTAGCTGAATGATTCAATGACTGTTCACCACCACTTCCCATTCCATCTTCTGCATATTGGTACTGATCAGATCTCAAGACATCAGAAAAGCATATTTGTTTTTTGTAACAGTGAGTGCCTCATTCCAATTGGGTTGCTGTAACAAAATGCCATAAATGGGGTTGCTTATAAACAAGAAATTTATTTTGCACAATTCTTGAGGCTGAGAAGTCCAAGATCAAGATGCCAACAGATTCTGTGTCTACTGGGGACCCATTTCCTAGCTCAGGAATAGCTCCTTCTCACTGGGTCCTACATGCTGGAAAAGTCAAGGCCAGGGACTCTTTTATAAGAGCATTAATTCCATAAGCTAATCCCTTCTCAAATGGTCCCACCTCCTAATACCATCATTTTGAAGGTTAGGATTTCAACATCAGAACTCAGGGTGGACACATTCAGCCCATGGCAGTGAGAAAACACCAACCCAGGAGAAAAGACGGACTTCTCATTCACTGTCTGATCACACCACTGTGCCAGGCACAGTGGGAGTAAGACAGCTGCTGTCTGTGTGGACACCTGTGCTCTAGGCAGCACAAAATGAGTCAGTTCACTTGCAGGGTAAGGCTCTGATAGGAATAACACAAGGCAGAGAGAGAAGTAGCACCTAATTGAAATTATAAAAGTCCTCAGGGCAGGAGTCTCATGGCAAAGGCTTACCACACAAGAATAGCAAGGATGAGAGTAAGTAAAAATAAGTAGAGGATCTGACATGAAATAGGAAAGGGAAACAGTAGAGATGGACTTAGATATGCCATGCTTAAGCTATGCTTTATGAAAAAACACTGCATGTCAGAATTCTCAACCCTTTTTCCACCTCTACACACAGGACAGATGTAGTTCATAGGCACAACACACTCCCCTGGGCAAACTCAGATTAGCAGCTGCAGCATTGACTAAATAGACTGAGTTGCAGGCATTTCTAGGCCTCCTGGCTCCAATGACATCCCTTTCTCCTCCATTTATGAATGCACTTCAGAAGCCAAGTGGGTGAAATTGAATTGGCCTTACCTTAAATCATCTCAGATTGAGTCTTCTAAATGCAAATCTAACAAATGCCCCTTTTTAATTGAAGTAATTGTATTTACAAACAACTCACTGTTAAAGCTGATACTGTGATGCATCATTGGTGTTGAGATCCACTCTGTCAGATAAACTATAAAGAGGTAAAGTAGAATCATTGTTTGAGTTCTTTCCTCTGTTTTATGTATTTGTGGTTAGGAAATAGGGCAGTCGTGGACACCTATTGAAAATGAAGTACCAACCTTGGTGCAGATAAAAGTCATCCACAGGTTTTTCTGCTGTTACCAATCAGGAGCGAACTTGGGACACAGGTGCATCAGGCAAGCTTTAGGTGTGGAATGGTGTTTTAGTTCTATACACACTACTATCACCATGCCATCTGCAGTTACTTCTAATAGTTCATGTTCAAGAGTTTTCCCTAGTTACCTAATTGTAGACCTTTTTCTTTTTCTTTTCTTTCTTTTTTTTTTTTCACATGTTGCTTTTTATTACATTATCTGTGTTTAAAATTCTGCACTTCTAGCTTTAGGATAAAATAAGACAGTTTCTTTTCATTGCCTTTGACAATTACTTTTAAACAGGGAACATAAGAAGACATAATTAGAGGAGGTGGGATAGGGTTGGTGTGGCTGTATCATTCAAAACCAGTAGTGGGGCATGTTGAGACCTGGAAAAGCTTTTCTGGGGGGAGCATAAAGCTAGCCTTCCAACCTGATCCAGAACATACTCAAAGGCAGGGGGTACAGTAGTGTGTAGGCTAAAGGTATTACAGATAACAAAAACAAGGCCACAGGTTTTTCTCTGGCATATTTCCAGCTTTAACTATGTGGGATCTGGTCTGGCTCGTTTAGGATTCTGTGGTTTTCAGATAGTGAATTCTTCCTTGCTGAGATGTTCCAGAGAGAATGCAGGCTCTGGATCTGCTGCAGGCACAGGGCGAGCTCCTCCTTACAGGCCTGCTGGACGTTTTCTGTCTTCTTCATGTCCCAGTTCAAAGCAAGAGCCAGTGCTCTGGGGTCTTCTTTGGTAACCAACTACAGCAAGAATAAGAACTACTGAAAACCACTACTTCTGTGCTCCTCACCTGCTGCTCTCATGATTTTCCTTTTTAAAGATGAGTTAGTTACTTTTAAATTATTTTCATAAGAGAATCACAGCTCACTGCAGCCTTTATTTTCTAGGCTCAAGTGATCCTCATGCCTCAGCTTCCTGAGCAGTTGAGACCACAGGTGCATGCCACCACACCCAGCTCATTAAAAATTTTTTGTAGAGATGGGGGTCTTGCTATGTTGCCCAGGCTGGCTTCAAATTCCTGACATCAAGCAATCCTCCTGCCTTGGCCTCCCAAAGTGCTGGGATTATAGGCGTGAGCCACTGTGCCCTGCCTCTCATTATGTATTTCAGGGGAATGAGATTAGGGAATATCAGTTTATGTTATCTCTTTACACTGAAATGCTACATTTCTGTCATGGTAAATGGTCAAGTGGCTTTTCTTGCCATACCTCATACAATACCAACAGGAAAGGACCTTTGAAAAGTTTACTTGGAGCAACTGTAAAGTCCTCCACCTACAGGAAATTTAGCCAAGCTCATGCCAACAGTTTCTTTCCCTTTTGTCTATAATACAAAGGTAACTGGGACACAGACAAGGAAAAGAATAAGTAGCATCCACCTGATGGGTCCCCTTCATCAAGCTTCTAGTTCCCTGGTCTTCAACAGCTGGTACACAAGGATCCCCCGAGTCTGCTTTCTCATGTGAAATTTCACAGACTGCAGAGCCGACTGCAGATTTTCTTTGAACACGGCCACAAGCAGAAGCCATCTCAGAAGATGGAGCTCTGCTGGTCTTCTCCGTCAGGTTTAGTCATTTCACTACTGACCCTGGACCAGAGGGTAATGTTTAATGATTAGGGGAAGTGCACTCATTTTTTTAAACCCACTTTGACTTAGATTAAATGAGATGTTCATAAATGCTTTGGTATATAACAGGCAAATTGGCCTGGGTCCAATTGATTAGAGTCTGCAGAGGTGAAAAAAAAAATCCCATACATGCCATCCTCTGCATGGCAATCCGACATCTCCAGGGCAAGTCATTCTCTGCAGTTCAGGGACCTTGGTTCTTGCCCAAATGGTAACTAGATAAACTCAGCTCTGGAGCAGGCTTCTCCTTCAGTGCAGTGAGGATCTGGCCCTGCACTGCAATTTCAGAGGAGAGCTCTCTGCTGACACCTGTGTCAACTGCGTCTACCTCTTCACTGAATCCAGCTCTGGACTCTTCCTGCTTTGACAAGGTGCTGCCCTCCTTCTCCAAAGCCTGTAGATAAAGCTCCAGGAGTTGCTTGGACTGGCAGGCCTCCTTTCTCTGGTCAAGCACCTGCTGGAGTGTGTTCTGGAGCCCCGGGTTGGTGGCACAACTTTGGCATAGTTCCTGAGCCAGGTCTGAACATGGAATATCGATGAGCACTTGGAGGTCCTCCTCCGACAGGAGGATGATGTTGGATAGATCTTCTTTCAGCTGCCTGGCCACATTCTTCCACTTCAACCCTGCCCTGCTGCCTGTTCCATCTACATCAAAGGATTCTAGGGAAATCCAAGCTGTACCTCCATCTGAATTGTTGTATATCCACTTCTCATTATTGGCCAATGCCACAAACTTAGTATTAGAAGGTAGACACAGGAAGTAATCATCATCATCCACTATGGTGCCATCCTCTGCCAGGACCAGGGTAACTGGTGTCAGAGACTTATCAATGGCCAGAATGTCACAGGCCTCACTCCTCAGCTCCTCCAGACAGGAGGCGGCCACACCATGCTGTTCGAGGTAGTGGTTGCAGCGCAGCAGACACGGTTTTAGATTCCAGATATCGCCGGGTTCCGGAGCCCCGACGCCCTCAGTCACCTCCATCCTTTCCAAGGTGGGAGTCCAACTCAGGCCTTTTTCTTAAAAACTAGAAGTTATGATGAATGTCCAAAAAAATATTTTCTAAAGAACTTTTGTAACAGGGTCAATGACATTAGGATAGGCTGGATTCTATTCTCTTAAGTGTTGGCTCCTTCCCTCTATCTACCATTTTGATTTTGATCAACACACTTCTCCTCCCAAAGACAGGCATCATCAAAGCTCACAGATAGGCCCTGTTCTCTAGCATAACTATGTTTTCATGCCTCTTGTAGGCCTCCAGCACCCCAATGGCTTCTTCTTCATTCAACCAACTTTTGTTCTGATTTGGTTAAGTCTTAGAAAAACCTAGTCTGCCGGGCTATCCGGCAGGTCCAGAAGAGGGGGGAGCAGGGCCAGCCTGACTCCATCCCGGGGCTGATCGGGATGGCGAGTGTTGGCAGCCCCCAACAGGAACACACGGAGCCGGGAGTCCATCGAAGCAGGAACTCAACTTTATTGCGTCAAGCAGCCGGTTATATAGCATGGGGAAGGGGCAGGGAAAGAAGGTGGGGGATGAGGTACAGGGCCCAAAGGTGATTGGCTGTATCTAGGTAGAGGCAGTTTTAGGCCGGGCCTTGCTGAGTCGTGGAAGTAGCTTTATGGATCTACTTCTAGTCAGGCTTGGGAAGTTGCACTAGGCCTTAGGCACATGGCAGGGCCCAACCCTAGTCCAGGAACTGTTTCTCAAAACAAGGACCATACTTGTGAGAAGAGTGTTCCCATGTTGGAGAAATTTCTACTGAACACAGATTAGTTAGAAAACCTACCCAAAATTATCTCTGCTATTTGCTCACTTTTTTCCACTCTTGGCTAATGATAGAAATGTAATTCTAGGGATTAGATAGCTTATATACTTAAAAAAAAAAAGCCAAAACAAGCAAAGCTGAGAGTATGAGTGCCATCGGGATGCTAACTTGTAATTTCTCATAGTGGACTCCGGAGAACAGCACATAACACATGGGTTTTATTTACACTTGAGGCTCCTCCAATTTATTTCTCAGTCAGCCTCACAAATCAGGTTTTGTTCTGAGTAAGCACAGAGATCATAGGCTATCATCTCTGAGGGTCACATGGGGGTACAAACACTGCCTGTTTCTTTGGATGTTTTTTAAGGAAAGAGGCCTTTTTCTGAAATCATATGCAGTTGTAACACTTGAAAGTAAATTTATAAATTTACAGAGAAATTTTAATGTAAGCTCTTGGAATGAATATAAACATTTGACCAAAGCAATTACTCTTGAATTGCTTGAGGGTCTAGAGCAGAGGCCAGATCCCTGAAGGGGTTGCAGAATTCTCTCTCTAGCCTCTTGGCTACAGAATCTCCAGACACTTAACCTTTGTATGCCTCAATGTTTTTATCTGTAAAAATGGAAACTACAGCATCAATCCTGTTTCACAACATCATGAGTGTGGATCATATGAGAAAAGATATAGGAAAGTGTTATACAACTATAAAAATACAACATAAATATAAGACATCATTATTTTAAAGCAGTAACCATCTGTCATGGACTGAATGTTTGTGCCCACTCCCCCCAAATCCATATGTTGAAGTCCTAACTCCCAATGTGATGGTATTTGGAGATGGGGGCCTTTGGGAGGTAATTAGAATTAAATGAGGTCATGAGGCCTCATGCTGGGATTATTCCCCTTATATGAACAGATATCACTTTAGGGAGCACCCAGAGAAAAGGTCATGTGAGGACACAGACGGTGACAGCCCAGCCCCCTAAAAGCCAAGAGAAGAGTTCTCAGAATGAAATTTACTGTGTTGGTACCTTGATTTTGAACTTCTCCGCCTCCAGAACTGTGAGAAAATAGATTTCTGTTATTTAAGCCACCCAGTCTATGATACAGGTTAGACAATCCAAATCTGAAAATCTAAAATTCAAAATGCTCCATAAGTCAAAACTCCTTGAGCAGTGACATGGCACTTAAGGGAAGTGGTCATTGGATGATTTTGGATTTTGGAGTTTTCGATTAGGGATGTTTAGCTAATAAATATAATGCAAATACTCCAAAATCTAAAAAAAAAAGAAAAGTATCAAATTTAAAACACTTCTGGCCCTAAGCATATTATATAAGGGATACTCAACCTGTATTTTGTCATTGTAGCCTAAGCTAAGGCACCACCAAAACTGGATAATAGATATATAGACTGTTCTTAGCAGCAAGTTTTGCTATGGCACCTGAACCTCAACAACCCATTGGCTAGAAATGTTTCCTAAAGTTTCTCTCAGGAATTGACAGAATTATTAAGGTTTATAATTGATAAAAGGGTAGTCAAACTTTCTTAGGCCTTCATAATCTAAATCAATTTGGTATTTGGGGCAGTTTTTTGTTTTTCGGGGGTTTTTTTTTTGTAAAGTGGTTGTAGATAACATTAGCTTACATGTTCAGAATATTGTTAACAGTAGTATCACTTATTCATTCAACAAAATGTTACTGAGCATGATGATAAGGTCAAATGGAGGAACCCACCCAAATAGAACCAACCTGCCCAAACAGGATGTCCCACCCTTCCAACCTCTTAAAACCCCCATCCACCTTAACCCGTGTGCTGACTTCCTTCTCCAGCTCAGCTCACGTGCACCCAGGTGGAAATAAAGGCCAATGTTGCCCGTACAGAACCTGATCTCCGTTTCCTTTCGTTCACATTTTGGAATAATCTTTTATTTTCAGTCTTTGACCTCTCACATCTATTTTGTCTCAGGCATTAATCTAAGTACCAAGCAGTAATGACAAATGAAGACCAAGGCCCTTAGTCTCGGATAAATAAGAACATTTCAGGCAACAATAAATGTTCTGAGGAAAATAATATAGGACAATGGGGTATTGGGCCAGGGAGTTGAACTTTGTTTGGGTAGCTAAGGAGAAGGCTTCCTAAGGCAACCTCTGAGCTAAGGACTCAAGAAAGCTTGCCAAGTGATGATCTCGGACAGAGAAAAGCAAAACCCTTAGCCAGGATAGGAGCGAATGTGGTTCAAAAGTTAAAATTTTGGTAGTTAAATAACAAAAGCTTCCCCCAAAGGAGCCTGGTGAACACATCAGATCTAACACACCAGGGTCCTAATACAATTTAATCTTACCACACCCCTACATAGTACATTCCAAGTCCAGATCCCAGAAAGAGATATCTATCTATCTATCTATCTCTCTCTCTCTCTCTCTCTCTCTCTCTCTCTTCCTTCTCTTGGCACCTAATTCAAGGCTCATTCATTCTTCTTAGTATCTGGAAAAGGTTTGGACTGTGCGCCTAGGAGGTTAGAGAGAGAGAGTCCTGAGGAGGAGAGAGGAAAAAGTTCACTGTTCTACATCTGAATCCTGCTGTATTTACATAAAAGGCTGTGATGATTGCTAACCCCAGGGGTCCTGGTAGTTAACATTCCTTTCCTCTGTCTGGTGCAGCTCATACTTTGAAAGGCAGGATGTACTATGCTCTATTACAACTTCTGTTTCACTAAAGGTTCTTTGGTAGCAAGGAATAGAAATCAGTTCACGTTAGCTCATATATAACAGTGGTAAAGTTTTAGATCCTATAGGAATCCAGAAAAAAAGAGCTGAGGAACCAAAGACAAAAACATGATTAACCAGGTTTCTCCTCTCTCTCTCTCACCCCTCCACCTCCTGCCTCCCTCTCTCTTCCCCCATTTTTCTTTCTCCCTCTTCCTCCCACCGGCCCTTGCTTGTCCTTCTCTATCTCCATTTCCTCCCCACTCTTTTCTCTCTCTGCCCTGGGTCTCTGCTTTCCCATGACCTCATGCATGTGGGCCCATAATGGCTGACTTAACCCTATTGCTACATGACCTTGCATTCAACAGTCTTTCCCTTCCTTGCCTTAAAATTTCCAAAAGAAGGAATCTAATTAATTTAGCCCATCTTTTTGAACCAGGCCACTTAAATCCCAGCTTACCTGGTCAAGTCCCCATGTCTCAAAGGAGAAACATTCAGCTAGGTCTGTGGGTGAGCTGAACTTTTTTGAACAGGGACCAACCCAAATCCAGTGCATTAATTGTGACAGCAGCATGCCTAGTTGCATTAAATCTTCGGAGACTTAATATTCATACATATGTCAGACCCTCTTGGTATCATTTTTAGCATGCTGAAAATTTGCACATTTCACATTAGAAGTTTATTTTACAATTGAGTTGCAACAGACTAGGATACAGTATTACCCTGAAATTTTGCAGTATTTTGTGAGGTTTTTTTTTTTTTCTGTAGCTAATAATTTCATTTTCAGAACATAAACATTTTATAGCCTCATTAAAAATTTATAGGGACAAGAAACAAACCGAAATCCCTGAACAAAGAAGTAGCTCTTTGATCACTGGCAAGCACTTAAGTTTCTTGGCTTTTAAGGAATTATTAAATCAGCTCATTGGCTGATAAACTCCACATGAAAAATATCCTCCCTCACCTGTTCGCCTGTGCCTGGCTCTGAGCTGACGTCTGGGAATGCATCCTGTGTTTATGTCGTCTTCCATGTTGTGTGTAAGCTATAGTGGGAAAGCTAATTATTAAACTCTGCAAATGCACCCAGAGGCTACTGTGAGCAATGCATCAAAAAAAATCTAAAAATAACTAAGTAATAAATAACCATTTGCAGATGGGAATTGTTCCTGCAGTTTTCTAAACAACAGCAGGTTTCTTTAAGACACTATGATATTTTCCCCGATATTTTACTAGATGTACTAAATCTTTCCCACTTCAAAGCAGATAATTTGAATAAGAATGTGATAAAATTGACTGGATAAAAATTAAAGTTATTTTTAAAGACAAAATGAAACCATGGCTTTTATCCTAGAATAGTTTCACGCACACACACACAGACACACACACACACACACACCTTCTTCTATATTAATTATAAAAACCAAGGGAGTCATTTCTTTTTCTTTTGAAATATGAAGGGGGCACAAATGTTTTTGTTACATGGATGCCCTTACATGGGTCATTACAGAAGTTTTGAGACCTATAAAAATCAAGAAATGTAAAATCTAAGTGGATGGAAACAAACGAAGCCCTCCTGGCAACACTGATAAGCTGAGCAAGTTGAACATGAAGGGGTGAATCAGAAAGGGTGCTACCGACCAGGTTCCTCAATGTTTCTTGGGAGTGAAATAATGGACCATAACATAGTTTGTCTCAAAATTTTTAAAGTGACCCACATATAATGCTTAAGTCGGAGCTTTTGGTGTGCCCATCACTAGAATAGTGTTCACTGTACCAAGTAGGAGAGTTTTTATTCCTCCCATCCCTCCACTCCCCAATCCTCAATTCCGATGTCCTATCTATCTCTTCCTGCCCCCATGTACCTATTGTGTAGCTCCCACAGACTAGTGAGAATTTATGTTTGGTTTTCCATTCCTGAGATACTTCACTTAGGATAATGGTCTTCAGTTACATCCATGTTGCTACAATAATACTATTCCATTCCTTTTATGATTCATGGATGGAGTACTATTTATTTATATAATCTATGTATTATATGTACATCATATATAGTATATACACCACATTTTCTTTATCCTCTTGTGAATTGATGGGCACTTAGGTTGATTATGCATCTTTGCAATTGTGAATTGTGCTACAATAAACATTTGAGTGCAGGTGTCTTTTCTGATAAATGACTTGTTTTTCTTTGGATAGATACCCAGCAGAGAGATCAATGCATTGGATAGGTCAACATTTATTTCTCTGAGTAATACTGCTTTCCATAGAGGTTATACTAATTTGCAGCCCCATCAACAGCATATATGTGTTCTTATACACGCTGCAGCTACTCTAGCCTCTATTGGTTTTGACTTTTTAATATGGCCATTCTGACAGGAGTAAGGTGGTATACCATTGTAGTTTTAATTTACATTTCCCTGATGGTTGAGCATTTTTTCACATTTCTTGTCCATTTGTCTATCTTTTGAGGGAAAACTTCTGCTGCATTTTTTTAATTAATTTATTTTTTATTAAATCATAGCTGTGTACATTAATGTGATCATGGGGCACCATACACTAGTTTCATAGACTGTTTGACACATTTTCATCACACTGGTTAACATAGCCTTCCTGGCATTTTCTTAGTTATTGTGCTAAGA